>JAYESA010000114.1:425000-427500 GCA_036927795.1 Iris macrosiphon | reverse complement strand
TCTTCGCGCTGCTTCCACTGCCTCGAAGCATAGAATATCACCTTCGCCTTCCGAATGAGCACGTTTCCCAGACTAAGTTCCGAGACATCTTGTAAATCTGAAGCAAATCTGTCCCTTCCAGTATTCGCAAGGATTTGATCTGAACGAGCCGCTGCTTTAACTTCACGAGCTAGTTTCACAGTCGTCAATTCATATGAATGCTATTCCCTTCCAGGGCACGATGAGTCAGAGGCGATGCCATCGATAAAAATCTGCGACTCTGAATCTCATCAGTTGACAAGGCTACTTCCACCATCGCTTCGATCTTCCGGCTGTATCTTCAGCTGAAGGCTATCCCAAGGATCTCTCAAATCCAACTCTCAGTCAATAAGCCAAATCACATTGCCTCACATCTGCCCTCGACGCATTCCCAAATACGCCGCCTCAAGGGTCGTTCTATAGGTCTATCATATTCATATCCGATTCAGCGGTCAAGTCGCTTAGGGTCAGCTGTCCCGAAGCTACGCTCGATAATTGTAATCATCACGATGGACAGTTACTATAAACCATGCTATGTCTCATCTGAAAATCCGAATCAAAATTCCAACCATCCCATCCGAGCGAAGTTTCCGAATTCGAGAACCGCGCTCGTTGAAACCTTATTCCATCAATCCGCCGTTCTGTCCTGAATCCATCAAATTTTTCGAATTGCATATTCGATTCTCGCACCATCGATTTTAACGATTCTCAAAGTTCGAGACTTGCTCAAATTCACATCCGTTTGCCACGTCCCACCTTGCACTTCCAACTTACTCGAGCAGCACAGTGATTCGTTCCAACGTTGCTCCCACATTTAGCTATCTTCAGAAATCAATCCGCCAAAATCTTTGCCTTCCGTTGTTGTCACAATCCGTCTACGTCTTTCCGAAGAATCCGTCTATCATCGTTGCACCATTTTGCCCAAAATTTTATCTCTGCTAAACCTGATTCAACTTCTCGAGCAACAATATCCAAAATCCTTCAAGTTTGTGTGAATCAATCACATTGCCCTCCAAGCCAATATCGTATTTCTTTGCTCAACCAACAGCTCAAATGTGTTGCCCAAAATCGTAGTTCGTGCTCGCTATCCTTCCGATAATCCCATCGCTTTGCTCAAGCATAACCCAAATGTTCGTTCCGGTTTCGCCCATCTTTTAAGCCCAATGATACTTCCATTTCCACGAGTCCGTCCTTGAGTTCTCAAGTCTAATGTATCGAAGGATACCCGAGTCAAATTCCATTGCACCATATACCACTTGGAAATATAGTTGCCCTCGTGCAAAATCTGCGCCAACCAGCGTCTATCCCAAACCGACTATTCCGAGGTGATTCTGCCGAATCATAACTTAATATTCGCTTGCTCCATTTTTACTCTTTCCAACTCAATCGATTTGCACCAACCGACTTGTATTCGTTATCCGAGTCCGTTCAGGCAATTCCAATAGATGTCCAACCAAAATATTTCCAATGCCTTGCTTAACACATTTGATCCCATATACTACTTCGAATCAGTTCGCTACTCACATTACGTTTCCTTTCACGAATCCAAGATCCGTTCGAACCATCTCTTATGTGTGATCATGCCTTTCCCATCTTAAGTCTGACACAAAACTTAGCCGATTCTTTAACCATCAATTTCGTTAGGCAACTCGTGCTATGTTCCATTCTCATTGCTCCCAGCTATTCTCAAACCGTCTGATACTTTTGCAACACAAGCAATCGTGCAACGATTGTATTCCAAGTAGTCCAACCCAATACCCAACGGTTCCATATCTTTATTGTACGAGCAACTCATGCCAACTTATCTGATATTTCTCAAGCCAACTCAAATCTGCCCAACCGATGCGCCACAGCCAAAATTCCAACTTCTATCCAACACAATCGCTTGACGAGCAACTCGTGCAAGGATCCATTCCCATCGAAAGTTTCTACTCAAAACATGCCGCATAACCAAATCTCGTTAGCCAACCAACTGATCCATTGAGGCAACCAGAAACTCCAGAACGATAAGCCAACCAACCCAACGGAAGCCCACACTTGTTGCACAAATGCAACAACGCCAACCAACTTGCTGCACGAATGCAACAACGCCTAACGAGGCTAAGCGATCCTACGAAAACCAACCAAGGCAACCCAACACAAAATAACATGCAGCCAAAACCAGAAATAAATAGACTTATTGCATGAAACATCCGATGCGGCACTGAGTAGAGTCAAGAGCTAAACGACACGCGGAAGCTATTTAGAGTTCGTGATGAAGCGAAGGACCAAGTCCGAAGAAATGAACCGGGCGCTCTGATACCAATCTGTCACGCCCCAAACTCCCGCAAGCCCGATAGTCCCCGCTGAACGTGAAATCACCACGTTGCAGCTCTCCCGCGGGACAATCGTTCTATTCGGGACGTGATGCCGTACGAGCCTGGAGTTGCGCTCGTACAAGGCGATGTTGCTAAACACGAAAGTTATCATCGAAACAACCAAG
>JAYESA010000114.1:235000-242500 GCA_036927795.1 Iris macrosiphon | reverse complement strand
TCTGTGCACGGGCGTGGGCCTGACAGGCCGTCTCGGGCGGCCGGGGGCGAGCAACGTGAGCGGCCCGCGGCAGATTCTGCGCCCCGCGGCAGTTTCTGCGCCCCGCGGCAGATTCTGCCCACGGCGTGGGCCTGACACGCTGTATCGCGCGCACGGTTTCGCGTTGCGGCGCGGCGCAAAAAATGACAAGCTCCTCGGGCACTTTGGTCCCCCCTAGTCAGCCCCACAATAAAACTGCAAATCTATTATAGGGGGAAGGTGGTGTTCGCGGAGGGTTTCGTCGCGCGCGACAGGCCCGTCCGCACGGAGGCGAGGATTTCGACGACCCCGTGCTCCACGATGCGTCCAACGCGGCTGACCCATGCGCGCGGCGCCGCGCTGAGGCGACCCGCGCATCGAGCGGCGGGGCATCGCTCGAGCGAGGCGAGGGATTCCAGGGGCGCGGTGCGCTGCGTTGCAGCAGATTTTGGCGCGCGCGCTGCGGTCCCCCTGCTGTGCGACAGAAACAGCCGCGTCGCGTGGCTGCTCCTTGCCCCCGCGCGGGCGGGGGGTTGGGCAAGTTTCCTCTAAAAATGACAAGCTCCTCAAGCACTTTGGTCCCCCGGAGTGAGCCCCACAATAAAACTGCAAATCTATTATAGGGGGAAGCAGTGTGTTGGGCTGAAATTTGAGGCGGGCAACGAAATGCGAGCGGACAAAAGGCAGCGCGGTGCGAACGAATTCCCCCCGACCCGACCCTATCGTTGCCGCGCTCGGTGCAACAACAACGAAAGTTGCACCACGGACCCTCGTGCGAAGCTAGCTGTGCGAGGCCACGGGGCGCGGGGGCGCGGCCCTGTGCGCACTGTGCGATGCGACCGAAATGCGTCGCAGCGGAGATGCGACGACGACCCCGAACGAGCTAAATTCGTCGCCTCGCTCATTGCGGTGCGACCCGCCCCTCGATCGTGCAGCGAGCTTCTCGCTGCGGCCCTGCGAGCGAGCGCCGCGACCCGTCGCGGCGCCACGAACTGCTGGAAAGGACGGCAGAACGAGCGATTCGCCTCGTCGTGCTCGGCGGAGCACCCGGTGCTGCTGCGAAGCTGACCCGATCCGTATCTCCCGCGGGTCGAGCCCTTGCGGCTCCTTGCGGGGGTACGATTCGGGCGGCGTGCGGCAGCCGCGGGTGCGGCCGTGTCGGCACGTGAGTGGTTTTAGACCCGCTAGCCTCGGCAGGCTCCCTGCTTCCGTGCAGCCAACTGCCGACGCTACGGTCCCGTCAGTAGGTTCCCGGCCTTGCCGGCGACACCCTCGGTTGCCTGTGCATCAAACCCGGTCGCATCTGGGAAATGCCACGTTGCGGATGTTCCGAGCCGTCCCTTCCGCCTCGTGCGGTAACGGGAGGGCACCCGAACTCGTGCCACTCGATGCCCCCGAGTCACAGCCCTACGTCGGCTTGTTTGGACCGGCTGGGCACTCGGTGCGCGCGTGTGTAGGGCCTGCGGATGCGGTGGACGCGGAGGGGCGTGTCACGCCCCGATTTCGGCTATTCGATAATCGTCCCCCGGGCGTGATGCCGTGCACGCGTAGGGCGCGCGTGCACAAGGCCTTAGGCATAAGGATATTTTTCGAACAATGCAACAGAGTAGACATATAAGATAACACAAGGTTGAGGCATAGAAAAGTTTCTCTTTTATTCATAATGAACATCTTTTTACATTGCTTGACTCAAAAGTATAAAATGCCCACGGGCTTACAGACTTGGACGCAAAATGAGATAGCCGATCCATACATTATGTCCCTTTACATAGATTCAAAAACACAAAATCCACCTTGGGTGCGAGTAAGCACCATCGCCTTAGCGATATTCAGCAACGGAGAGAGAGTGAAAGGCTTCGAGCTTGAGCCTTCAAAAGTCTTGGCCACGTACCGCCAAGGATCCCAAAATGTTCGGAGTGAGCTTCAGTTCCTCGCCGCGTCGCCTTGCGCCGGGGAACCTGCTACAACGAGGGTCAGTACTTCGGAAAGTACTGGTGAAGGCTAGCTGCTCAACTTTACCAAGCTCAAGAGATATGATCTAATGAGTATGCTACAATTATTTGCTTAGGTGAGTTTCTATTCTTGCCTAGATCAGATTTCATTTAGCAGGTATGCAAGAACAAAATAACATAACTTCCTATGCCACCGTTCGGTGACTTTACCTGTCCCGTCTGAACCACCTGTACAACTTACCATAGCCTTCCCTGTCACGAAGACATAGTTAGTCTGCACAGTTTAAATATACACAACATCTTTTGGTTGGACGGGGGATGGATCGGCTGACATTCCACCTCAGGTAGCTAGCCTTTGGCGGACGCACGGACCCATCCAAGCGCTAGGACTACACTAGCAAATGTTCTACCCAGGTCGAAGCGGTCCCGGTGCCCCGGCGACCGTTCGTAGAACGTTACCCCTTGTATACAAGTTTGTCCAACACCAACCCACTAAACCCATAGTTAACACCTAAGGATTTAAAGAAACGGCATGTACGGAACCGCTTTACTGTGCTACCATAATCGACCAACAAGTTATATGCAATAACATTTAGCAGTTTTAAGAAGAATAACTTGTGTTATAAATAAGTGCCGATCAATTAATATACCCAACGAACGTGCATGCATCAATGAATTTATGCAAGGTTCTGAATGACAAGCAATGAATGTTCCAAGCCTACTTTTTATCTTTTCATTCAACTTTATATATTTGGTATCGTTTGAATGAATGCACAACTGAGTCAATCTTTATTATGAACGGAGCCCTTGGTAAGAAGGTGCTTATCGAAATAGAGCCACTCACAAGTTTGTTGAATAGGAAGAAGAAGAAGAGGTCCCTAAGACTCCGCTCGCGCGTCGTCTACACGATCACCTGCACGCACCAACGGATGATCAATACCTCCTGCTTCGGTCTCCAAGGGTCGATACGAAATGCGAAATCCTAAGAACGAAAGCAATGAAATCCATTGAAACCGTTCAAGAAAACGCAAGTCATAAAACCAACAAGAAAGCATCCAAGCGGCACGAAAACGGACAAGAAACCAACGCAACGGAAAGGCCCCTCTCGACTCTGCCGCCGAGTCCATCCTCGAGGCACAGTCCGTTGTATATGGGACCTGATTCCGAAGAAACCAATCCATAACGAGGAAAGGATCTTAATTCAATCTGTCCCGTTCGGACGGTCGTAAGTATTCCTTGGCCACGCTCCCCGAATAGGGGGAACGGGGCATTACATCATAACCATCCAAAAGAAAGTTTCGTCCCGAAACTTAGGAATAGAACCTACCCCTAAGGAATAATGAGGGGAACCTTTCCCTCATATCAGCTTCAAGTTCCCAGGTCGACTCCTCGACCGAATGGTTCCGCCACAGGACGCGCACTAGCGAGACGGTTCGGTTCCGCAACTGCTTCTCTTTACGATCCAAAACTTGGACAGGCTCTGCTGCGTACGACAAGTCCGCTTGCAGATTCAACTGACCCAAGTCGACTATGTGGTTCGGGTCGTGTACAAACTTTCTCAGCTGTGAAACATGAAAAATATTGTGTACTTCTGATAGGGCAGGCGGCAAAGCAACTTGGTAGGCGACCGGAGTAACCCGTTTGAGAATTTCAAACGGTCCAACAAATCTTGGACTTAACTTTCCTTTTACTCCGAATCGCATAACTCCGCGCATAGGCGAGACTTTCAAGAACACATGGTCCCCTTCAAAGAATTCAAGGGGGCGACGTCGAGCATCGGCATAACTCTTTTGTCGGCTTTGTGCTGTCTTCAACCGTTCACGAATCAACCGAACTTTTTGTACGGTTTGTTCAACCAGCTCCGGCCCTAGGATTTGCCGTTCTCCGACTTCGTCCCAGCAGATTGGTGACCTACACTTCCGCCCATACAAAGCCTCGTACGGAGCCATCTCGATGCTGGACTGATAACTATTGTTATATGCAAATTCCGCCAGCGGCAGGTAGACGTCCCAACTTGACTTCGAATCGATCACGCAGAGGCGCAACATGTCTTCTAGTATCTGATTCACTCGTTCCGTCTGACCATCTGTTTGTGGATGATAGGCTGAGCTAAACTTCAACTTGGTCCCCATCGCCAGCTGAAGGCTCTCCCAGAAACGCGAGATGAATCGCCCGTCCCGATCTGATACTATAGAAACTGGCACTCCATGCAGCCGGACTATCTCGTCAAGGTAGGTCTGGGCGAGGCGATCGGCGCTCCAAGTACTTTTGATGGCAAGGAAGTGTGCAGACTTGGTTAACCGGTCGACGATAACCCAGATCGCGTCGTTCCCCCGTTGCGTCCTTGGCAGGCCAACAATGAAATCCATGCAGATGTGCTCCCACTTCCATTCCGGGATAGCAAGATTTTGCATCTCTCCGCCCGGCCTCTGATGCTCTGCTTTCACCCTTTGACAGGTTATGCATTGGGACACAAAGAGTGCAACATCTTTCTTCATGCCTTGCCACCAGAAGGTCGTTCAGAGGTTTTTATACATCTTCGTGCTCCCGGGATGGATCATATAGGCTGCGTAATGAGCTTCCGCAAGGATCTCCTTTCTAAGTTCTGAATCATCGGAGACGCATAGCCTTCCTCTCACCCGCAATGCCCCATTTTCATCAACTGCAAAGTCCTTCGCCTTCCCCGCTAGAATCTGCTCGTGCATTTTCTTTAGGAAAGGGTCGTCTTTCTGAGTAGATGTGACCCGCTCTATTAGGTTGGGTACGAATCGCATTTGAGCGACCCGCGCGCCACGATATCGAATTCGGAGTTCGATGCCCATCTCTTCTAAGTCCCTTTGTAACCTGCGATCGACTGACAGAGATCCAACGAAGATCCGACTCAGAGCATCCGCTACAACGTTCCCTTTTCCAGGTGTGTAGTCTATCGTCAAGTCATAATCTTTTATCAATTCTAGCCAACGGCGCTGACGAAGGTTGAGGTCCGTTTGAGTGAATAAGTACTTTAAGCTTTTGTGATCAGTATAAATTCGGCAAGGCACTCCATAAAGGTAGTGTCGCCACAATTTCAGGGCAAAGACAATTGCCGCTAACTCCAGGTCGTGTGTAGGATAATTTTTCTCATGCTTCTTCAGTTGCCTGGAGGCATAGGCTATCACTCGATCTCGCTGCATAAGTACACACCCCAAACCTTGCCCAGACGCGTCGCTAAATATTTGGAATCCCGAGATCTCGTCTGGTAATGCAAGTAACGGGGCAGAGGTGAGGCGATGCTTTAACTCTTTAAACGAAGCTTCGCAGTCGGCGGACCACTCAAACGCGACTCCCTTTTGTGTGAGGCGAGTCAGAGGTAATGCAAGTTTGGAAAAATCCTTCACGAACCGTCTGTAGTAGCCCGCTAGCCCGAGGAAGCTTCGAATCTCGCTAACGGATGCAGGTCGCTTCCACTCGACAATGGCCTCCACCTTCTTCGGATCGACTGAGATGCCTCCCGCAGAAATGATGTGCCCGAGGAAAGATACACTACTTAGCCAGAATTCACACTTACTCAGCTTAGCATATAGCTGGTTGTCCCGAAGAGTTTGTAGCACGGTCCGCAAGTGCTCTGCATGTTCTTCTTCACTCTTCGAATACACCAAGATATCATCGATGAATACTACTACAAACTTATCGAGGTAGGGCCGGAACACAAGGTTCATCAAACTCATAAAGGCAGCGGGGGCATTGGTTAGTCCGAACGGCATCACCAGGAACTCATAATGGCCATAGCGAGTTCGAAAAGCTGACTTTGGCACATCGTCTTGCTTGATCTTTAGTTGGTGATAGCCCGAACGGAGATCAATTTTAGAGAATACCGTGGCAGCCTGCAACTGATCGAAAAGATCGTCTATTCTTGGAAGAGGATACTGGTTACGAATGGTTGCTTTATTCAATTCTCGATAGTCGATGCAGAGCCGCAACGAGCCATCCTTTTTCTTCACGAATAGTACTGGGGCACCCCACGGAGATACACTAGGCCGAATGTATCCTCGATCTAGCAAGTCTTGCAACTGTACTTTAAGCTCTTTCAATTCTGCCGGGGCCATTCGATACGGTGTCTTGGAAATTGGTCGAGTTTCTGGGAACGTGTCTATAGTAAACTCTGTCTCTCGATCGGGCGGCATGCCTGGCAACTCGTCGGGGAACACATCAGGAAAATCCGCCACAACGGGGATAGACTCAACGTTTGCGCAATCTTGCCGAGTGTCTCGAACGGACGCTAAGTACCCTTCGCAGCCGGAGTGAATCATCCGTCGAGCAGACATTGCTGAGATCACCATGCAGGCGTTTGACGCTTTCGACTCAGGACTGCACGCGAAGCAAAACTCGGTCTCGCCGGGCAAACGAAACACTACTTCCTTTTTCGCACAGTCGATTGTAGCTGAACAAGCGCCAAGCCAATCCATCCCCAGAATAAGATCGTAGTCCCTTATGTCTAGAACTATCGCATCTAATGACAATCTCCGTCCCCCGATGCAAATGTTACCTTCACGACAGACTAAGCGAGCCGATAGATCTACTCCCGAAGGAGTGCTAACACTTAGGTTTAAGCCTAGCGGTGTCATAGGGAATGTGTGTTCGGCGGCAAAATCTGCCGAAATGAAGCTATGTGTTGCACCAGAATCAAACAATACTCGAGCAGGTACATTATTAAAAAGTAATATACCTGACACCGTCGTGTTCGATGCGAGTGCCTCGTCCCGAGTCAAGGCATAGACTCGGCCCTGAGCGTTTTGCGGTGCCTGGTTTGCTCGTTGAGTTTGCCCCTGACCCTGAGGCTCTTGGTTTTGTTGATGCTGCTGCTCTTGCCCGCTAGCACGACAGTTCACTGCCATGTGGCCCTGACGACCGCACTTAAAGCATGAACCATTGAACACCCGACAGTTCCGTGCGATGTGTCCTGTACGATTGCATCGGTGGCAGACGGCTTCGTTACCCCTTCCCGGGTTTGCTCCCTGTTTACCGCCGTTATTGGGGCGCTTCTGCGCGTTGTTTCCTCCTGTGTTGGCATGACGCTTGTGATTGTTATTTTGCACAGCGCCGGTACGAACTGGAGGATACTGCGACTCAAGGGACAGTGCATGATTCAGGGACTCCCGCATGGTACGATATTGAGTCACTACGACGTGAGCACGGATAGAAGGTCGCAGTCCGAGCTCGAACTTTCTTGCACGACTTTCGGCATCGGCGAGCTGAGACTTGGCAAATTTTGCAAGTCGGTTGAATTCTGAAGCGTATTGACGTACCGTCATGTCCCCCTGCTTCAGTAGGGCAAACTCATCTTCCTTTTCGCGACGGACGGCGGGTGGAAGGTATTCCTCCACGAAGGCCTTGCGAAACACGGACCAGGAGATAGCCGTTGTGCCACCTTCACTCAGAATAGCTTGCTTGTGCACATCCCACCAATCATGTGCATTTTGTCGGAGCTGAAGCTGAGCACACGCTACCTTCTTGGTCTCGTCTAGGCACAGCGCTTCGAAGTGGTCCTCCA
>JAYESA010000114.1:225000-230000 GCA_036927795.1 Iris macrosiphon | reverse complement strand
CTATCCGGAGGGAAATATCGATTCGTGCTAGTCACGATGCTTAGCGGGACCTCCAGCGGGGCTTGCTACCCGGGCTGATAGGGCGCGCCGCTAAGGCGGAGAAATATGTCCTTTATGGCTTGGCCAGTGACTTCATATAGACTAAGAGTTGGCTTGTTTTTCTTTGGTTGGTTTGTGCATCGTGTAGGCGCGGCCACCTTGCCTCGGCAAGAGTGTGCATTCGAGATGGGAATATATACTTCGGTTGAGGATGGATATTGAGGCGAGACTGATGGTTCGATATATTATCGTGCAAACGATGGCATTGAGTTAGACGGGTCGGCTTTATATAAACTGCTTGTCGCTTGGTTTGAGATTGAATGCTTGCATGCTTAAACTGCTTTACTGCTTTCCTTAACATGTCATCCATATGCCATGAAAAGAATCTAGGATTCAACTAGAAAGATCACCATTTAACTGTGTGCATTCACTACTTTACTTAGTGTCGGCTTAGACGAGTGGGTTACCCCGCTCACCAGTACGGTTGTGTACTGACCCACGTTTGTGGGCAATATTTCAGGTACACAGGCGTAGTGGCGCTGCTTGGATATACGGGACAAGATGTATGAACTGTAAGTACCTTTGTGGGCTAGAGAAAGAGCAAGAGTTATTTCATCGTCTCCGTGGCATCGCCTTTGTGGCATGGCCTTCGGGGCATCTCATTTGGACCCTATCGTGAGCTTCGCTGCGTATACTCTGATGTGTGCTTGGTACACAATTGGCTTCCGCTGTAACTTGGTTGTTTCGATGATAACTTTCGTGTTTAACAACATCGCCTTGTACGAGCGCAACTCCAGGCTCGTACGGCATCACGTCCCGAATAGAACGATTGTCCCGCGGGAGAGCTGCAACGTGGTGATTTCACGTTCAGCGGGGACTATTGGGCTTGCGGGAGTTTGGGGCGTGACAGATTGGTATCAGAGCGCCCGGTTCATTTCTTCGGACTTGGTCCTTCGCTTCATCACAAACTCTAAATAGCTTCCGCGTGTCGTTTAGCTCTTGACTCTACTCAGTGCCGCATCGGATGTTTCATGCAATAAGTCTATTTATTGCTGGTTTTGGCTGCATGTTATTCTGTGTTGGGTTGCCTTGGTTGGTTTTCGTAGGATCGCTTAGCCTCGTTAGGCGTTGTTGCATTCGTGCAGCAAGTTGGTTGGCGTTGTTGCATTTGTGCAACAAGTGTGGGCTTCCGTTGGGTTGGCTTGGTTTTTCGTTCTGGGAGATTCTGATTGCCTCAATGGATCAGTTGGTTGGCTAACGAGATTTGGTTATGCGGCATGTTTTGAGTAGAAACATTCGATGGGAATGGATCCTTGCACGAGTTGCTCGTCAAGTGATTGTGTTGGATAGAAGTTGGAATTTTGACTGTGGCGCATCGGTTGGGCAGAATTGAGTTGGCTTGAGAAATATCAGATAAGTTGGCATGAGTTGCTCGTACAATAAAGGTGTGGAACCGTTGGGTATTGGGTTGGACTACTTGGAATACAATCGTTGCACGATTGCCCGTGCTGTGAAAGTATCAGACGGTTTGGGAAATGTTGGAAGCATCGAGAATGGAACATAGCACGAGTTGCCTAACGAGATTGATGGTTAAAGAATCGGCTAAGTTTTTGTGTCAGACTTAAGATGGGAATGGCATGATCACACCTGAGGGATGGTTCGAACGGATCTTAGATCTGTGAAGGAAATTGTAATGTGAGTAGTGACTTGATTCGAAGTGGTATATGGGATCAAATGTGTTAAGCAAGGCATTGGAAATATTTTGGTTGGACATCTATTGGAATTGCCTGAACGGGCTCGGATAACGAATACAAGTCGGTTAGTGCAAATCGATTGAGTTGGAAAGAGTAAAAATGGAGCAAGCGAATATTGAGTTATGATTCGGCAGAATCACCTCGGAATAGTCGGTTTGGGATAGACGCTGGTTGACGCAGATTTTGCACGAGGGCAACTTAATTTCCAAGTGGTATATGGTGCAATGGAATTTGACTCGGGTATCCTTCGATACATTAGACTTAAGAACTCAAGGACGGACTCGTGCAAATGGAAGTATCATTGGGCTTAAAAGATGGGCGGAACCGGAACGAACATTTGGGTTATGCTTGAGCAAAGCGATGGGATTATCGGAATGATAGCGAGCACGAACTACGATTTTGGGCAACGCATTTGAGCTGTTGGTTGAGCAATGAAACACGAACTTGGCTTGGAGGGACAATGCGATTGATTCACACAAACTTGAAGGATTTTGGATATTGTTGCTCGAGAAGTCGACTCAGGTTTAGCGAAAATGGAATTTTGGGCAGGATGGTGCATCGACAGTAAGACGGATTCTCCGGAAGACGTGGACGGATTGTGGCAACAACGGAAGGCAAAGATTTTGGTGGACAGACTTTTGAAGATAGCTAAATGTGATAGCAACGTCGGAACAAATCACTGTACTGCTCGAGTAAGTTGGAAGTGCAAGGTGGAAGATGGCAAACGGATGTGAATTTGAGCAAGTCTTGGGTTTTGAGAATCATTGCAATTTGTAGTGCGAGAATCGAATATGCAATTCGGAAATTTGATGGATTCAGGACAGAACGGCGGATTGATGGAATAAGGTTTCAACGAGCGCGGTTCTCGAATTCGGAAACTTCGCTCGGATGAATGGTTGGATTTTGAGTCAGATTTTCAGATGAGATATAGCATGGTTCATAGTAACTGTCCATCGTGATGATTACAATTATCAAGCGTAGCTTCGGGACAGCTGACCCTAAGCGACCTTGCCCGCAGAATCGGATATGAATATGGTAGACCCATAGAACGACCTTTGAGGCGGCATATTTGGGAATGCGTCGAGGGCAGACGTGAGCAATGTGATTTGGCTTATTGACTGAGTGTTGGATTTGAGAGATCCTTGGGATAGCCTTCAGCTGAAGAAGCAGCCGGAAGACCGAAGCGATGGTGGAAGTAGCCTTGTCAACTGATGAGATTCAGAGTCGCAGATTTTTATCGATGGCATCGCCTCTGACTCATCGTGCCCTGGAAGGGAATAGCATTCATATGAATTGACGACTGTGAAACTAGCTCGTGAAGTTAAAGCAGCGGCTCGTTCAGATCAAATCCTTGCGAATACTGGAAGGGACAGATTTGCTTCAGATTTACAAGATGTCTCGGAACTTAGTCTGGGAAGCGTGCTCGTTCGGAAGGCAAAGGTGATATTCTATGCTTCGAGGCAGTGGAAGCAGCGCGAAGAATTATTCCATGCGCAACCTAAGAATTGTGGCGAGTGTGTCCATGTTGAAATCGTGGCGACACAAATCCCTTTGGCGTGGCGGCGAGATCTTCGTGGATCACACGAACCTCAATATAGATGTTCACCCTGTGAGATGTTGAGATGGCAGGAATGTGTTGGACTGAGCTGATCTAAGCAAGTTGATATTTGGGTAAGTCGCAAAGCTGGGGTAGATCAGTTGTGAGAATCATTCGGTACACGAGATAATATTTGGAGATGTTGCTAGTACTGATTTCAGAAATAGTGGGATGGATTGAGCTGGAACACGAACTGATTGAGTCAGTGGAAAATCTGCATAATTGAGAATAGTTCTCAAGTGAATGTGTTGGAATGGGAATTATGATTTGGTTCAATTGGGAGCAAAGCAAATGGACGCCTCGAACATAAAGATACCCTTGTAACTTGTTCAAATTTGCTATCGCAAAGCTCGGCTGAAATGCATGTATTTTAGGGACGCCTTAAATACGTGTACGATCCAAAACTAAGCGATACGAGAAATTCGTGTTGAGCTGCAAGGAGGATGTGGGAATTCGTGAAATTTATTCGAGCGTTCAGCAGAACGAGATGCGAAGTCAAAATCGTGAATATGTGAGTTGCGTAGAGCAGATCTATGGAATTGGATTATGGCATGCTAGTAAGGAATGAGTACCAGCACGGTTCGTGGACGAACCTGATTCTAAGTGGTATATTATGTAACGCCCCGCAACTGCTCGGAGCGTTACGCTGAGTCGGAGTCGGATAAAATGAATCAAATGCTGGTTACATTTGAAATGTTGGATTTTGGGAAGAAGGATTAATCGAGTTGGTTTCAATGTGCAGATGGCTAGCGGGTTCGATGGAAATCAGGTGTTCGTTCAGAACAGCACTGAATAGCTGGATGGAAGCGATAATGCCGTCTTCCTTAGTCCGATCGGTCGGATGATTTGGAGAGCACGGCCTGCTCGCACGGTCATACCAGTTGAGTAGATCGCGCTTGCATCGGACCACGGGTTCAAGGGATTGGCCGTATCGGCAGGACAGGATGCCTAACGGATTCAAACAATGTGAGTGGGCTCTTTCCCTTCTCCTCTACTCCTTCATGCCTAATAATATGGAAAACACGTAATGGCTTGTACACTTGGGCTGAAACATCGGAAAGCACTACACTGAGGCGTGCATAGAGTGTGCGTCGTTGGCTTGGTAGGATTGTGGCTTGAACTAGTTTACGCGTTGGATAGTCGGATTATACGTTTGAGGCGAAATGGTTGGATTACTTGGGATTTGGCTGGAACGGTTGGAAATATACGGGATGGAATGACCTTTGAGGCAAATGAGAATATGGGAATATCGGGGATTCGGGCGAGCGAGCGTGCATGCGTGCACGAGTATCACTTGGTCGCTTTGTCTTGCAAAGCGAGCAGTTGTGGTCCGAAACCGAACAACTGCATCGGCGAGGGTGTTGTGCCGCTTGATGGGGCATTGTGTCCCGAATGGGGCATTGTGCCACTGAAACGGCATTATGCCATGGGTTGGCTTTGAGCATGGGTGTTGCACTATTTCGGAATACATTGCTATGAGGCGGAAATGTGAATTATGGGAATGACTTGTGATGTGGACTCTTCGGGAGGATAAGTTGGAAGAATGGTTATGGATAATTCGGTTGGATATCGGTTGAGCGAGTACTTGATCGCTTGGTGGGGCGAGAATG
>JAYESA010000114.1:200000-207500 GCA_036927795.1 Iris macrosiphon | reverse complement strand
CCCCCGACCCGACCCTATCGTTGCCGCGCTCGGTGCAACAACAACGAAAGTTGCACCACGGACCCTCGTGC
Organism: Iris macrosiphon; assembly: GCA_036927795.1. Classification (NCBI taxonomy): domain Eukaryota; kingdom Viridiplantae; phylum Streptophyta; class Magnoliopsida; order Asparagales; family Iridaceae; genus Iris; species Iris macrosiphon. The sequence goes on along the minus strand of JAYESA010000114.1, from coordinate 207,429 downwards.
GAAGCTAGCTGTGCGAGGCCACGGGGCGCGGGGGCGCGGCCCTGTGCGCACTGTGCGATGCGACCGAAATGCGTCGCAGCGGAGATGCGACGACGACCCCGAACGAGCTAAATTCGTCGCCTCGCTCATTGCGGCGCGACCCGCCCCTCGATCGTGCAGCGAGCTTCTCGCTGCGGCCCTGCGAGCGAGCGCCGCGACCCGTCGCGGCGCCACGAACTGCTGGAAAGGACGGCAGAACGAGCGATTCGCCTCGTCGTGCTCGGCGGAGCACCCGGTGCTGCTGCGAAGCTGACCCGATCCGTATCTCCCGCGGGTCGAGCCCTTGCGGCTCCTTGCGGGGGTACGATTCGGGCGGCGTGCGGCAGCCGCGGGTGCGGCCGTGTCGGCACGTGAGTGGTTTTAGACCCGCTAGCCTCGGCAGGCTCCCTGCTTCCGTGCAGCCAACTGCCGACGCTACGGTCCCGTCAGTAGGTTCCCGGCCTTGCCGGCGACACCCTCGGTTGCCTGTGCATCAAACCCGGTCGCATCTGGGAAATGCCACGTTGCGGATGTTCCGAGCCGTCCCTTCCGCCTCGTGCGGTAACGGGAGGGCACCCGAACTCGTGCCACTCGATGCCCCCGAGTCACAGCCCTACGTCGGCTTGTTTGGACCGGCTGGGCACTCGGTGCGCGCGTGTGTAGGGCCTGCGGATGCGGTGGACGCGGAGGGGCGTGTCACGCCCCGATTTCTGCTATTCGATAATCGTCCCCCGGGCGTGATGCCGTGCACGCGTAGGGCGCACGTGCACAAGGCCTTAGGCATAAGGATATTTTTCGAACAATGCAACAGAGTAGACATATAAGATAACACAAGGTTGAGGCATAGAAAAGTTTCTCTTTTATTCATAATGAACATCTTTTTACATTGCTTGACTCAAAAGTATAAAATGCCCACGGGCTTACAGACTTGGACGCAAAATGAGATAGCCGATCCATACATTATGTCCCTTTACATAGATTCAAAAACACAAAATCCACCTTGGGTGCGAGTAAGCACCATCGCCTTAGCGATATTCAGCAACGGAGAGAGAGTGAAAGGCTTCGAGCTTGAGCCTTCAAAAGTCTTGGCCACGTACCGCCAAGGATCCCAAAATGTTCGGAGTGAGCTTCAGTTCCTCGCCGCGTCGCCTTGCGCCGGGGAACCTGCTACAACGAGGGTCAGTACTTCGGAAAGTACTGGTGAAGGCTAGCTGCTCAACTTTACCAAGCTCAAGAGATATGATCTAATGAGTATGCTACAATTATTTGCTTAGGTGAGTTTCTATTCTTGCCTAGATCAGATTTCATTTAGCAGGTATGCAAGAACAAAATAACATAACTTCCTATGCCACCGTTCGGTGACTTTACCTGTCCCGTCTGAACCACCTGTACAACTTACCATAGCCTTCCCTGTCACGAAGACATAGTTAGTCTGCACAGTTTAAATATACACAACATCTTTTGGTTGGACGGGGGATGGATCGGCTGACATTCCGCCTCAGGTAGCTAGCCTTTGGCGGACGCACGGACCCATCCAAGCGCTAGGACTACACTAGCAAATGTTCTACCCAGGTCGAAGCGGTCCCGGTGCCCCGGCGACCGTTCGTAGAACGTTACCCCTTGTATACAAGTTTGTCCAACACCAACCCACTAAACCCATAGTTAACACCTAAGGATTTAAAGAAACGGCATGTACGGAACCGCTTTACTGTGCTACCATAATCGACCAACAAGTTATATGCAATAACATTTAGCAGTTTTAAGAAGAATAACTTGTGTTATAAATAAGTGCCGATCAATTAATATACCCAACGAACGTGCATGCATCAATGAATTTATGCAAGGTTCTGAATGACAAGCAATGAATGTTCCAAGCCTACTTTTTATCTTTTCATTCAACTTTATATATTTGGTATCGTTTGAATGAATGCACAACTGAGTCAATCTTTATTATGAACGGAGCCCTTGGTAAGAAGGTGCTTATCGAAATAGAGCCACTCACAAGTTTGTTGAATAGGAAGAAGAAGAAGAGGTCCCTAAGACTCCGCTCGCGCGTCGTCTACACGATCACCTGCACGCACCAACGGATGATCAATACCTCCTGCTTCGGTCTCCAAGGGTCGATACGAAATGCGAAATCCTAAGAACGAAAGCAATGAAATCCATTGAAACCGTTCAAGAAAACGCAAGTCATAAAACCAACAAGAAAGCATCCAAGCGGCACGAAAACGGACAAGAAACCAACGCAACGGAAAGGCCCCTCTCGACTCTGCCGCCGAGTCCATCCTCGAGGCACAGTCCGTTGTATATGGGACCTGATTCCGAAGAAACCAATCCATAACGAGGAAAGGATCTTAATTCAATCTGTCCCGTTCGGACGGTCGTAAGTATTCCTTGGCCGCGCTCCCCGAATAGGGGGAACGGGGCATTACATCATAACCATCCAAAAGAAAGTTTCGTCCCGAAACTTAGGAATAGAACCTACCCCTAAGGAATAATGAGGGGAACCTTTCCCTCATATCAGCTTCAAGTTCCCAGGTCGACTCCTCGACCGAATGGTTCCGCCACAGGACGCGCACTAGCGAGACGGTTCGGTTCCGCAACTGCTTCTCTTTACGATCCAAAACTTGGACAGGCTCTGCTGCGTACGACAAGTCCGCTTGCAGATTCAACTGACCCAAGTCGACTATGTGGTTCGGGTCGTGTACAAACTTTCTCAGCTGTGAAACGTGAAAAATATTGTGTACTTCTGATAGGGCAGGCGGCAAAGCAACTTGGTAGGCGACCGGAGTAACCCGTTTGAGAATTTCAAACGGTCCAACAAATCTTGGACTTAACTTTCCTTTTACTCCGAATCGCATAACTCCGCGCATAGGCGAGACTTTCAAGAACACATGGTCCCCTTCAAAGAATTCAAGGGGGCGACGTCGAGCATCGGCATAACTCTTTTGTCGGCTTTGTGCTGTCTTCAACCGTTCACGAATCAACCGAACTTTTTGTACGGTTTGTTCAACCAGCTCCGGCCCTAGGATTTGCCGTTCTCCGACTTCGTCCCAGCAGATTGGTGACCTACACTTCCGCCCATACAAAGCCTCGTACGGAGCCATCTCGATGCTGGACTGATAACTATTGTTATATGCAAATTCCGCCAGCGGCAGGTAGACGTCCCAACTTGACTTCGAATCGATCACGCAGAGGCGCAACATGTCTTCTAGTATCTGATTCACTCGTTCCGTCTGACCATCTGTTTGTGGATGATAGGCTGAGCTAAACTTCAACTTGGTCCCCATCGCCAGCTGAAGGCTCTCCCAGAAACGCGAGATGAATCGCCCGTCCCGATCTGATACTATAGAAACTGGCACTCCATGCAGCCGGACTATCTCGTCAAGGTAGGTCTGGGCGAGGCGATCGGCGCTCCAAGTACTTTTGATGGCAAGGAAGTGTGCAGACTTGGTTAACCGGTCGACGATAACCCAGATCGCGTCGTTCCCCCGTTGCGTCCTTGGCAGGCCAACAATGAAATCCATGCAGATGTGCTCCCACTTCCATTCCGGGATAGCAAGATTTTGCATCTCTCCGCCCGGCCTCTGATGCTCTGCTTTCACCCTTTGACAGGTTATGCATTGGGACACAAAGAGTGCAACATCTTTCTTCATGCCTTGCCACCAGAAGGTCGTTCGGAGGTTTTTATACATCTTCGTGCTCCCGGGATGGATCATATAGGCTGCGTAATGAGCTTCCGCAAGGATCTCCTTTCTAAGTTCTGAATCATCGGAGACGCATAGCCTTCCTCTCACCCGCAATGCCCCATTTTCATCAACTGCAAAGTCCTTCGCCTTCCCCGCTAGAATCTGCTCGTGCATTTTCTTTAGGAAAGGGTCGTCTTTCTGAGTAGATGTGACCCGCTCTATTAGGTTGGGTACGAATCGCATTTGAGCGACCCGCGCGCCACGATATCGAATTCGGAGTTCGATGCCCATCTCTTCTAAGTCCCTTTGTAACCTGCGATCGACTGACAGAGATCCAACGAAGATCCGACTCAGAGCATCCGCTACAACGTTCCCTTTTCCAGGTGTGTAGTCTATCGTCAAGTCATAATCTTTTATCAATTCTAGCCAACGGCGCTGACGAAGGTTGAGGTCCGTTTGAGTGAATAAGTACTTTAAGCTTTTGTGATCAGTATAAATTCGGCAAGGCACTCCATAAAGGTAGTGTCGCCACAATTTCAGGGCAAAGACAATTGCCGCTAACTCCAGGTCGTGTGTAGGATAATTTTTCTCATGCTTCTTCAGTTGCCTGGAGGCATAGGCTATCACTCGATCTCGCTGCATAAGTACACACCCCAAACCTTGCCCAGACGCGTCGCTAAATATTTGGAATCCCGAGATCTCGTCTGGTAATGCAAGTAACGGGGCAGAGGTGAGGCGATGCTTTAACTCTTTAAACGAAGCTTCGCAGTCGGCGGACCACTCAAACGCGACTCCCTTTTGTGTGAGGCGAGTCAGAGGTAATGCAAGTTTGGAAAAATCCTTCACGAACCGTCTGTAGTAGCCCGCTAGCCCGAGGAAGCTTCGAATCTCGCTAACGGATGCAGGTCGCTTCCACTCGACAATGGCCTCCACCTTCTTCGGATCGACTGAGATGCCTCCCGCAGAAATGATGTGCCCGAGGAAAGATACACTACTTAGCCAGAATTCACACTTACTCAGCTTAGCATATAGCTGGTTGTCCCGAAGAGTTTGTAGCACGGTCCGCAAGTGCTCTGCATGTTCTTCTTCACTCTTCGAATACACCAAGATATCATCGATGAATACTACTACAAACTTATCGAGGTAGGGCCGGAACACAAGGTTCATCAAACTCATAAAGGCAGCGGGGGCATTGGTTAGTCCGAACGGCATCACCAGGAACTCATAATGGCCATAGCGAGTTCGAAAAGCTGACTTTGGCACATCGTCTTGCTTGATCTTTAGTTGGTGATAGCCCGAACGGAGATCAATTTTAGAGAATACCGTGGCAGCCTGCAACTGATCGAAAAGATCGTCTATTCTTGGAAGAGGATACTGGTTACGAATGGTTGCTTTATTCAATTCTCGATAGTCGATGCAGAGCCGCAACGAGCCATCCTTTTTCTTCACGAATAGTACTGGGGCACCCCACGGAGATACACTAGGCCGAATGTATCCTCGATCTAGCAAGTCTTGCAACTGTACTTTAAGCTCTTTCAATTCTGCCGGGGCCATTCGATACGGTGTCTTGGAAATTGGTCGAGTTTCTGGGAACGTGTCTATAGTAAACTCTGTCTCTCGATCGGGCGGCATGCCTGGCAACTCGTCGGGGAACACATCAGGAAAATCCGCCACAACGGGGATAGACTCAACGTTTGCGCAATCTTGCCGAGTGTCTCGAACGGACGCTAAGTACCCTTCGCAGCCGGAGTGAATCATCCGTCGAGCAGACATTGCTGAGATCACCATGCAGGCGTTTGACGCTTTCGACTCAGGACTGCACGCGAAGCAAAACTCGGTCTCGCCGGGCAAACGAAACACTACTTCCTTTTTCGCACAGTCGATTGTAGCTGAACAAGCGCCAAGCCAATCCATCCCCAGAATAAGATCGTAGTCCCTTATGTCTAGAACTATCGCATCTAATGACAATCTCCGTCCCCCGATGCAAATGTTACCTTCACGACAGACTAAGCGAGCCGATAGATCTACTCCCGAAGGAGTGCTAACACTTAGGTTTAAGCCTAGCGGTGTCATAGGGAATGTGTGTTCGGCGGCAAAATCTGCCGAAATGAAGCTATGTGTTGCACCAGAATCAAACAATACTCGAGCAGGTACATTATTAAAAAGTAATATACCTGACACCGTCGTGTTCGATGCGAGTGCCTCGTCCCGAGTTAAGGCATAGACTCGGCCCTGAGCGTTTTGCGGTGCCTGGTTTGCTCGTTGAGTTTGCCCCTGACCCTGAGGCTCTTGGTTTTGTTGATGCTGCTGCTCTTGCCCGCTAGCACGACAGTTCACTGCCATGTGGCCCTGACGACCGCACTTAAAGCATGAACCATTGAACACCCGACAGTTCCGTGCGATGTGTCCTGTACGATTGCATCGGTGGCAGACGGCTTCGTTACCCCTTCCCGGGTTTGCTCCCTGTTTACCGCCGTTATTGGGGCGCTTCTGCGCGTTGTTTCCTCCTGTGTTGGCATGACGCTTGTGATTGTTATTTTGCACAGCGCCGGTACGAACTGGAGGATACTGCGACTCAAGGGACAGTGCATGATTCAGGGACTCCCGCATGGTACGATATTGAGTCACTACGACGTGAGCACGGATAGAAGGTCGCAGTCCGAGCTCGAACTTTCTTGCACGACTTTCGGCATCGGCGAGCTGAGACTTGGCAAATTTTGCAAGTCGGTTGAATTCTGAAGCGTATTGACGTACCGTCATGTCCCCCTGCTTCAGTAGGGCAAACTCATCTTCCTTTTCGCGACGGACGGCGGGTGGAAGGTATTCCTCCACGAAGGCCTTGCGAAACACGGACCAGGAGATAGCCGTTGTGCCACCTTCACTCAGAATAGCTTGCTTGTGCACATCCCACCAATCATGTGCATTTTGTCGGAGCTGAAGCTGAGCACACGCTACCTTCTTGGTCTCGTCTAGGCACAGCGCTTCGAAGTGGTCCTCCAACTCGACCAGCCAGTCCATCGCTAAGGAAGGGTCCTCGGTGCCTTTAAACGTAGCACGGCACATCTTCTTGAATTCTGATATTGAGACGATTGACCCGTTCTCGCCTGAGGGTAAGGTACCCTGAGAATTCTGCGGTCCGGTGGCTTCAGCAACTATAGGCACGGTTGCAGGGGCGGATACAGAATGATTGTTGGCGACCATATTCGTCACCATTGTTTGCAGACTATTCATCTGCTTCTGCTGTGTATCCGCCTGAAGTCGCTGCGCCACGAATTGAGCTTCAATCCGTGACTCAAACTGACTCTGCCGTAGTTCAGCTTGTTTCTGTTGCGTCTCCATCAAACGCATCATTCGTTCGAACGGATCGGCAGAGGGTGCGGCAGCTGGACTCCCAGAGCTGCCCGAGGTGCCTGAACTACTCGCTTGCACTTGCGCCACCATCTGCGCTTGTGCACCCGGCTCGGAAGTCGTTCCTTGAAAGGAAAGTAACTTGTATTAGTCTCAAGGTATATTATGGACTCACTGTATGGAACGTATCTCATTTTGGCCAAGCGATTTCAAGGGTCTACTCGAAAGGAACAAGGTCCTCTTTAGAAACTTTCTTGTGAGATCAAAGGATCTGAAGCATGCTCTGATACCAATATGTCACGCCCCGATTTCGGCTATTCGATAATCGTCCCCCGGGCGTGATGCCGTGCACGCGTAGGGCGCGCGTGCACAAG
>JAYESA010000114.1:190000-195000 GCA_036927795.1 Iris macrosiphon | reverse complement strand
TACTCTGATGTGTGCTTGGTACACAATTGGCTTCCGCTGTAACTTGGTTGTTTCGATGATAACTTTCGTGTTTAACAACATCGCCTTGTACGAGCGCAACTCCAGGCTCGTACGGCATCACGTCCCGAATAGAACGATTGTCCCGCGGGAGAGCTGCAACGTGGTGATTTCACGTTCAGCGGGGACTATTGGGCTTGCGGGAGTTTGGGGCGTGACAGATTGGTATCAGAGCGCCCGGTTCATTTCTTCGGACTTGGTCCTTCGCTTCATCACAAACTCTAAATAGCTTCCGCGTGTCGTTTAGCTCTTGACTCTACTCAGTGCCGCATCGGATGTTTCATGCAATAAGTCTATTTATTGCTGGTTTTGGCTGCATGTTATTCTGTGTTGGGTTGCCTTGGTTGGTTTTCGTAGGATCGCTTAGCCTCGTTAGGCGTTGTTGCATTCGTGCAGCAAGTTGGTTGGCGTTGTTGCATTTGTACAACAAGTGTGGGCTTCCGTTGGGTTGGCTTGGTTTTTCGTTCTGGGAGATTCTGATTGCCTCAATGGATCAGTTGGTTGGCTAACGAGATTTGGTTATGCGGCATGTTTTGAGTAGAAACATTCGATGGGAATGGATCCTTGCACGAGTTGCTCGTCAAGTGATTGTGTTGGATAGAAGTTGGAATTTTGACTGTGGCGCATCGGTTGGGCAGAATTGAGTTGGCTTGAGAAATATCAGATAAGTTGGCATGAGTTGCTCGTACAATAAAGGTGTGGAACCGTTGGGTATTGGGTTGGACTACTTGGAATACAATCGTTGCACGATTGCCCGTGCTGTGAAAGTATCAGACGGTTTGGGAAATGTTGGAAGCATCGAGAATGGAACATAGCACGAGTTGCCTAACGAGATTGATGGTTAAAGAATCGGCTAAGTTTTTGTGTCAGACTTAAGATGGGAATGGCATGATCACACCTGAGGGATGGTTCGAACGGATCTTGGATCTGTGAAGGAAATTGTAATGTGAGTAGTGACTTGATTCGAAGTGGTATATGGGATCAAATGTGTTAAGCAAGGCATTGGAAATATTTTGGTTGGACATCTATTGGAATTGCCTGAACGGGCTCGGATAACGAATACAAGTCGGTTAGTGCAAATCGATTGAGTTGGAAAGAGTAAAAATGGAGCAAGCGAATATTGAGTTATGATTCGGCAGAATCACCTCGGAATAGTCGGTTTGGGATAGACGCTGGTTGACGCAGATTTTGCACGAGGGTAACTTAATTTCCAAGTGGTATATGGTGCAATGGAATTTGACTCGGGTATCCTTCGATACATTAGACTTAAGAACTCAAGGACGGACTCGTGCAAATGGAAGTATCATTGGGCTTAAAAGATGGGCGGAACCGGAACGAACATTTGGGTTATGCTTGAGCAAAGCGATGGGATTATCGGAATGATAGCGAGCACGAACTACGATTTTGGGCAACGCATTTGAGCTGTTGGTTGAGCAATGAAACACGAACTTGGCTTGGAGGGACAATGCGATTGATTCACACAAACTTGAAGGATTTTGGATATTGTTGCTCGAGAAGTCGACTCAGGTTTAGCGAAAATGGAATTTTGGGCAGGATGGTGCATCGACAGTAAGACGGATTCTCCGGAAGACGTGGACGGATTGTGGCAACAACGGAAGGCAAAGATTTTGGTGGACAGACTTTTGAAGATAGCTAAATGTGATAGCAACGTCGGAACAAATCACTGTACTGCTCGAGTAAGTTGGAAGTGCAAGGTGGAAGATGGCAAACGGATGTGAATTTGAGCAAGTCTTGGGTTTTGAGAATCATTGCAATTTGTAGTGCGAGAATCGAATATGCAATTCGGAAATTTGATGGATTCAGGACAGAACGGCGGATTGATGAAATAAGGTTTCAACGAGCGCGGTTCTCGAATTCGGAAACTTCGCTCGGATGAATGGTTGGATTTTGAGTCAGATTTTCAGATGAGATATAGCATGGTTCATAGTAACTGTCCATCGTGATGATTACAATTATCAAGCGTAGCTTCGGGACAGCTGACCCTAAGCGACCTTGCCCGCAGAATCGGATATGAATATGGTAGACCCATAGAACGACCTTTGAGGCGGCATATTTGGGAATGCGTCGAGGGCAGACGTGAGCAATGTGATTTGGCTTATTGACTGAGTGTTGGATTTGAGAGATCCTTGGGATAGCCTTCAGCTGAAGAAGCAGCCGGAAGACCGAAGCGATGGTGGAAGTAGCCTTGTCAACTGATGAGATTCAGAGTCGCAGATTTTTATCGATGGCATCGCCTCTGACTCATCGTGCCCTGGAAGGGAATAGCATTCATATGAATTGACGACTGTGAAACTAGCTCGTGAAGTTAAAGCAGCGGCTCGTTCAGATCAAATCCTTGCGAATACTGGAAGGGACAGATTTGCTTCAGATTTACAAGATGTCTCGGAACTTAGTCTGGGAAGCGTGCTCGTTCGGAAGGCAAAGGTGATATTCTATGCTTCGAGGCAGTGGAAGCAGCGCGAAGAATTATTCCATGCGCAACCTAAGAATTGTGGCGAGTGTGTCCATGTTGAAATCGTGGCGACACAAATCCCTTTGGCGTGGCGGCGAGATCTTCGTGGATCACACGAACCTCAATATAGATGTTCACCCTGTGAGATGTTGAGATGGCAGGAATGTGTTGGACTGAGCTGATCTAAGCAAGTTGATATTTGGGTAAGTCGCATAGCTGGGGTAGATCAGTTGTGAGAATCATTCGGTACACGAGATAATATTTGGAGATGTTGCTAGTACTGATTTCAGAAATAGTGGGATGGATTGAGCTGGAACACGAACTGATTGAGTCAGTGGAAAATCTGCATAATTGAGAATAGTTCTCAAGTGAATGTGTTGGAATGGGAATTATGATTTGGTTCAATTGGGAGCAAAGCAAATGGACGCCTCGAACATAAAGATACCCTTGTAACTTGTTCAAATTTGCTATCGCAAAGCTCGGCTGAAATGCATGTATTTTAGGGACGCCTTAAATACGTGTACGATCCAAAACTAAGCGATACGAGAAATTCGTGTTGAGCTGCAAGGAGGATGTGGGAATTCGTGAAATTTATTCGAGCGTTCAGCAGAACGAGATGCGAAGTCAAAATCGTGAATATGTGAGTTGCGTAGAGCAGATCTATGGAATTGGATTATGGCATGCTAGTAAGGAATGAGTACCAGCACGGTTCGTGGACGAACCTGATTCTAAGTGGTATATTATGTAACGCCCCGCAACTGCTCGGAGCGTTACGCTGAGTCGGAGTCGGATAAAATGAATCAAATGCTGGTTACATTTGAAATGTTGGATTTTGGGAAGAAGGATTAATCGAGTTGGTTTCAATGTGCAGATGGCTAGCGGGTTCGATGGAAATCAGGTGTTCGTTCAGAACAGCACTGAATAGCTGGATGGAAGCGATAATGCCGTCTTCCTTAGTCCGATCGGTCGGATGATTTGGAGAGCACGGCCTGCTCGCACGGTCATACCAGTTGAGTAGATCGCGCTTGCATCGGACCACGGGTTCAAGGGATTGGCCGTATCGGCAGGACAGGATGCCTAACGGATTCAAACAATGTGAGTGGGCTCTTTCCCTTCTCCTCTACTCCTTCATGCCTAATAATATGGAAAACACGTAATGGCTTGTACACTTGGGCTGAAACATCGGAAAGCACTACACTGAGGCGTGCATAGAGTGTGCGTCGTTGGCTTGGTAGGATTGTGGCTTGAACTAGTTTACGCGTTGGATAGTCGGATTATACGTTTGAGGCGAAATGGTTGGATTACTTGGGATTTGGCTGGAACGGTTGGAAATATACGGGATGGAATGACCTTTGAGGCAAATGAGAATATGGGAATATCGGGGATTCGGGCGAGCGAGCGTGCATGCGTGCACGAGTATCACTTGGTCGCTTTGTCTTGCAAAGCGAGCAGTTGTGGTCCGAAACCGAACAACTGCATCGGCGAGGGTGTTGTGCCGCTTGATGGGGCATTGTGTCCCGAATGGGGCATTGTGCCACTGAAACGGCATTATGCCATGGGTTGGCTTTGAGCATGGGTGTTGCACTATTTCGGAATACATTGCTATGAGGCGGAAATGTGAATTATGGGAATGACTTGTGATGTGGACTCTTCGGGAGGATAAGTTGGAAGAATGGTTATGGATAATTCGGTTGGATATCGGTTGAGCGAGTACTTGATCGCTTGGTGGGGCGAGAATGTTCGATCCTCTCGCCTCACCTACCTTTTTGCATGTCACGGACAACCTGGGTGCACAGGGTGTTGATTTCCTTGAAACGGTCTTTATCCGGGGCACTGGAGCCGTTTCTATCCGGAGGGAAATATCGATTCGTGCTAGTCACGATGCTTAGCGGGACCTCCAGCGGGGCTTGCTACCCGGGCTGATAGGGCGCGCCGCTAAGGCGGAGAAATATGTCCTTTATGGCTTGGCCAGTGACTTCATATAGACTAAGAGTTGGCTTGTTTTTCTTTGGTTGGTTTGTGCATCGTGTAGGCGCGGCCACCTTGCCTCGGCAAGAGTGTGCATTCGAGATAGGAATATATACTTCGGTTGAGGATGGATATTGAGGCGAGACTGATGGTTCGATATGTTATCGTGCAAACGATGGCATTGAGTTAGACGGGTCGGCTTTATATAAACTGCTTGTCGCTTGGTTTGAGATTGAATGCTTGCATGCTTAAACTGCTTTACTGCTTTCCTTAACATGTCATCCATATGCCATGAAAAGAATCTAGGATTCAACTAGAAAGATCACCATTTAACTGTGTGCATTCACTACTTTACTTAGTGTCGGCTTAGACGAGTGGGTTACCCCGCTCACCAGTACGGTTGTGTACTGACCCACGTTTGTGGGCAATATTTCAGGTACACAGGCGTAGTGGCGCTGCTTGGATATACGGGACAAGATGTATGAACTGTAAGTACCTTTGT
>JAYESA010000113.1:265000-508395 GCA_036927795.1 Iris macrosiphon | reverse complement strand
GGAATCACTGGTGTTGGCTGTATACCAACAACCTCCTCCCCAGGAACTCCCTCTTCGGCATGATCATCCTCATGAAGATCACCCTGACCATCATCAGCAGGCTAATGATCACGGTTGGGACCAACTTTATGTACTGGATCTGCCATAACTGGATCATCTACGATGTCCTCTGGAAATTGCTCGAAGCAAAATGACTCTAACTCAGGCAATTCCGCAGCCTCATAAGGTATCTCAAAATCCTAAGTGTTGGTCATGGTCTGATCCTCGACGAATACCACATCCCTGCTTCTGTAGAGCTTTCTTCCCACTGGGTCTAGAGTCTATAGCCTAACTCATCCGGACTGTAACCGACAAAGACGCACTGCCTCAACTTCGGCTCAAGTTTTCATCTCTCGTCCTTCGGTACATGCACAAAGGCCTTACAACCAAACACTCGCAGGTGATTGTATGACGGCTCTTTGTCGTACCACACTTTGTCAGGCACATCACTCTGCAAAGGAGTACTATGAGAAATTAATAATATAAGCAACTGTGTAAAAAGTCTTACCCTAATAGCTGTCCAAAAAAATTGCTTCTGACAACAAATATTGTACCCTCTCTATCAGCGTCATGTTCATCCGCTCCGCTACACCATTGAGCTGAGGTATCTTAGGCGGAGTCTTCTGGTGTCATATCCCTTGCTTTCTGCAGTATGCATCAAAGGGACCGATATATTCGCTGCCATTGTCTCATCGAACACATAGCATCTTCTTGCCCATTTTTCTTTCAACGGAGGCCTGAAACTCCTTGAAAGTGGGCAGCACCTGATCCTTGGACTTTAAGACATAGACCCAAAGCTTTATGGAATAATCATCAATAAAAGTTACAAAGTAAGAAGCACCACCAATAGATTTTACCTTAATAGGACCACAGACATCCGAGTGAATCAACTCGAGCCATGCTGGCTTCCTTGAACTTGGGTGACTTTGGAAAGATATCCTATTTTGCTTTCCCACCATACAGTGTATGCACCTCTCTAGTTTTGTAGACTTGAGTCCGGGAATTACCTTCCTGTTCACTAAGTAGCTCATTCCCTTCTCACTGATGTGGCTGAGCCGCCTGTGCCACAACTCGGTAGGCGCATCAGTAGTCGCGTTCACCTCTTGTGACCCATGTGCGCTCCCTTCCATATAATAGAGTCCAGACTCTTGCTTCCTCTGGCATTCACCATCAAACCTTTGGAAAGCTTCCACTGGTAATTCTTGAAGAGATTGAACAAACCCTCATCATCCAACCTTCCAATCGACACCAGGTTGAAACGGATATCAGGGACATGACGAACATCTTTCAGAACAAAAACTGCACCTGTCTTTGTCCTCAAATGCACATCTCTAATGGCAATTGCCTTCGACACATCTCCATTGCCCATCTTCAACACTCCACAGTCGCCTGTTATGTAAGTAAAAAAATAGTGCCTTGTTGTGAGATACGTGCGCTGAAGCAGCTGAGTCCACCAGCCAAGAGTTGTCATCGCATGCGAGGTTCATAACTACTACATCACCTACAATGATCATATTGTCTCCATGTGCCGAGACCGCCGCTGTAGTGTTCTTTCCCTACTTCATATTGTTGCCCTTCTTCTCTCTCTTCCAAGCAAAATAGTTTCGCTTGATGTGGCCCTTCTTACCACAATGGTAATACTCCGAGTCCTCGTACCGACCCTTGGACCTTCCCTTGCTTTTGTCTCTACCACCGTCTGAACCCTTGCTTTATCCCTTCCACGACTCTCTGAAATAAGCGCCTCTGAGTGGATATGGATGACGTGCCATGAGAACGTCTCTGCATCTCTTCATTCAGTATCCTGTTCTTAGCAAACTCCAGACTGACCACGCCTTTCGGAGAAGAAGTGATCATAGATACTCGTACTGTCTCCCATGAGTTTGGCAATGTACACAGCAGTCATAGTCCTTGAACCTCGTCGTTGAACTTGACTCCCATCGAGGATTGCTGGTCAACCACGCCTTGGAACTCACTCAAATGAACTGTAATGGACGCCACATCTTTGTACCGTAGACCCATCATCATCCGGATCAGGAATAATTTATTTACCCCAGTCTTCTTCCAATAAAAAGATTCCAGATTATCCCACAATGTCCTCGAGTGCTCAATACTGGCAACGTGGTTGTACGTGTTCTCGTCAATGAACTTCCTGATGTACCCACACACACCTGTATATGCTCGAACTTTCAGTCCTCTTCGGATTTGTCACTGGGCCTCTCGGAAGAAAATACTGGCAGATGCAATTTTTTGACAAATAGCAAATAATTTATCTTGCTCCTCCAGTAGTGATAGTTTATACCCTTCAGGTTTACCATGCGCACCAGCTTCACGTCCATCTCTCCTCCCTGGTTTGCCTGTCAACTCCTGACATCATTTTGAAATTTCAAAACCTGGCTTTAATACCACACTATTGGGAACAAAATACGGAAACAGTTTTCTAAACCAGAGAGTACCTGCGAGAAAATCAAGCAAAATGCACAAACCAAAAAATACCAAACACAAATCGCAGACACAGAAATTTTTACGTGAAAAATCTAGATGGAAAAAACTATGGGACGATCGGAGTCAAACCTTGAAGAACCTCCATTATTAGAATAAAGAGATAACACCCTCTACAAACTCTTCACCGATCCAGCACGAATCAACGCAACTCTTTGTAATAGAAAATAAATTACAACCACGAAAAAAAAAGATAATAAAAAATACCCTAAATTGATCTCCTTCTCCTAAACGGCCTCCAATCCTTCTTTCTCATCTCCAAAGTTGCAATGACACTCTTGCTACCTTTTTTCTCTCTTTGTTGTATATTGTATGAGCCTTTTCTATAAACCCTTGCATGAATTAGGGTTTTCATATATAAATCTTTATATGGAAGCCAAAAATATTTATGGAAATCCAATTACATTCAATCATATATTTAATGAAAATTAAATCATAAATTAGCTTACCATAAATTGGAAATCCAATTATATGGAAAGTTAATATATAAAATATTCAAACATAAATATATAATTAAATTTAAAGATGGAAATCCAATATAATATTTTCTTACCATAAATGTTCCAATACATGGTGCTCGATGCACTTTTTAAACTTTTTTGACACACAGATGGTGCTTGTCGTACTCCGGGGTATTCTTCACATATGTTGGAAACCCCATCCACTCCAACAGTTAAGAGAAGTAGGGGTAGAATGGAAAAATGCTGGGAGACATAGCTTCTTTACTCAATGTACTAGCATCACCAAACCTAACTTGAAATGGAACAGTGGTTGTGGGTCACGAAGAAAACACTACAGTTTGTCTTATCCTTATATGGAGTTACAAATTTTTCTATCATCATATAAAAGTAGACAAAATAATTTGACAAATATGTTGGGAATCAAGTCTGCTGAAGGGGGGCAGAGTTCGGTCCAAACTCGGTCCCTGGCCGAGTTTGGGCTGAACTCGGTGTGGTATTCCAGAACCTCAAAACCGAAGTCGGTCCGAGTTCGGTGTCGGCGGCGGCTGCTAGAGTTTTTGAGTTTTTATGTTATATTCTGGACCGTTGGATGCTAGTGGATGGCTGGATCTTATGATTAGCTATTTTTAGGGTTTCCTAACCCTAAAATATGTTTCTTATCCTATAAATAGGGAGGAGGGTGGAGGCACAAAGGAGAAGCACAAGTTGGAGATTCAGGGTGCTCGTTTATAGAAAATCTAAGAGAAAGTCCGTGCTTTGCTCTTAGGACTTCGCCATCCAAGACAGAAGAAAAATGAGATCTAATCAATGAGTCGTCAACTTCGATTAGGGAGATTGCTACGGGTTGGTGAGTTGTTTCAATTATAATCTTCTGCCTTTCTTCTTGAGTGTGGTGATAGGGTTGAACCTATTAGAGCAAAGGGTTTCAACATTAGTTTTTATAATATTATAATTTTATCTGAGTTATGAAGATTAAAATTTGTCCAGGTGATGTAGTCACCGCCATATACTTGTCTTTATCTGTGCTTGGTGTTCGTAGATTGGTTGGTTATCTCAGGTGGGTTGGCAAAGCCTTCTTCCGCTGTGCGACCAACACGTGGTATCAGAGCGCACATGTTTCCAACACGTGGTATCAGAGCCAGATTCTTCTCGAGAGAGAAGGTGCAACTATGTCTACGAAGCAGATGAATACTCGTTTGATCACCCTCATAAAAGAAAACTGGGCGATTTGGAAGCCAAGGATGGAGGATCTACTCTGGTGCAAGGACTTGCATGGTCTGTTGGAGGGCGACAACGCGAAGTCAACGGACAAAGGTGCTGATAACTGAAAACGACTGGATCGGAAGGCTGTTGGATTCATCTGCCAATGGATGGACGACTCGGTGTTTCAACACGTGTCCATGGAGAGTTCTGCAAAAGCACTATGGAAGAAGCTGCATTCGTTATACGAAAGAAAGACTGTTAGCAACAAGGTGTTTCTGATTCGCCAACTAGTCAACTCGAAGTACACAGAGGGTGCACCAATGGCACAACATCTGAACGAGGTTCAGGGCATCATCAATCAGCTGTCTACGATGAATATGGTGATTAAGGATGAGCTTCAGGCCCTTATGCTTTTGAGTTCTCTGCTGGAAAGCTGTGAGACATTGTGGTGTCGGTAAGCAACTTCGCTCCTAATAGAGTTGTCACGATGGAGGCAGTCAAAAGCAGCTTGTTAAACAAGGAGATCCATCGTAAGCAAGTGAAATCATCACAGGAGTCCTCTCTGGTGGCTTCCTATGGGAAGGGAAGACCCAAGTCACAGGAGAGGACATGAGGGAGTTCTCGGGATTTTGTGACTATGGACCGCAAGGAGGGCTGCTATTACTATGGCGAAAAGGGTCATATCACTACTAGAAAAAGCGGGATTAGCGACGTATTTTAGCGACGTCAAAAGAAACGTCGCTAATAATATATAAATTAGCGACTCCTTATAAAAATGTTGCTAGACGTCGCTAAATGGCGACATTTAGCGACGTTTAGCGACTTTTATTAAGATTTTAAAAGATAAGTCGCTATAAGTTCAATTAAGGTCGCTAAACGTCGCTAATATGTCTAATTTAGCGACATTTAGCGACGTATATAGCGACCTTTATATTAAAAATATTTAGCAACGTGTTTAGCGACGTCCTTGACGTCGCTAAAATATAATTTAGCGACGTTTTTATTGGACGTTGCTAAACGTCGCTAAAATTTGGTTAATTAGGGCTCGGTTTCATTTTTTCCCATCTGTTGAAATTTCGATTCAAAAAAAAATTCCCCCCCCCCGCTCCGTCGACCGGCTCTCCACCGCGACTACTCCGGTAAACCCCACTCTCTCTCTCTCTCTCTCTCTCTCACACACACACACAGGACACATGTGACATTGACACAAACACGACACACACACAGACCCTGACACAGACACAGACACGGCACACACACACACTGACACAGACACTGATCAGGACCTAGGGTTAGGGTTAGGGTTAGGTTTTTTGACATGGGGTTAGGGTTAGGGTGAGGGTTAGATTTTTTGACATGAGGAGAAACTACGGATCACCTATGATCTTCGCCATTGATAGGCTCACTGAGACCTACATTGGTTTGTGTTGCTCCATTTTCATTGAGCTCCTGCTGCAACCTTCAAGGGCTTCGACTCTGGCTAGGAAAGAACTATCCTGGAGCCTGCACATGCTTCATGAGTGGTCGAAGTCGATGACAAGCCTAGTAGAGTCCAAAGAGAGATAGAAGCAGCTAAAGAAAACAGTGAATAGGCTGAAGAAGCGTATTGAGGAAGCTGTCATGGAGCCTAACTTCTGGTTTCTGCCTTTCTCAGCAGCCAGTTATAACAAGTTACATGGCTCTTTGGCCAAGATGGTGGACTTAGTATTCTTTCTAGATCAAAGCATGGAGTTCCTAGAGCAAGTGTCGATAGGAAATATGATTCAGGAAGCCATCAAAGGTGATTTGGAGCAATTCAAGGAGATGGTTGATACTTCAGTTAAGTGCTTCGAGGATTCAAGGGAAGTGATTGAGAGGCTTGATGAGAATGTAGGTGCAGAGATGAAGGACCAATTGGTACTTTGCTTGGCTTCCATTGGGTTTTGCATTGAAGGGATTATGAGAGAAATAAGGGAGACGGAGAAAGGAATTTTGGAGCTTTTCCAGTGGGGGAATCCTTGCTGTAACATAAATTTGTATGACATTATTTGTAAAGTAAAAGTGCCTGCTATGCTGTTTGAGGCAATGCCTAGACATGCCTAGGCAACCTAGGCGGACAAATATATGTCGACTCGTTTTGTATTAAAATTTTCAGTTGTGGCAATGGTCGCCTAGGGGTGCCCAAGCGACAGCCTAGGCGACCATTGACAAATGATATTGGGGCAGTGGGTTAAGGTATAGTAGTAAAGGATACCTGCGGTATGGGTATTTGTTAATCAAGTATCTCAAGAAACTTAGTTTATGAGCTTAGGATACTAAGGGTGTAACTAAGTAGGTATCTCCCGTACTTGGGTGTGTGTTAAGCTAGTACCAAGGTTGTGGATTAGTATCTTGGGGCAGTGGGTTAAGGTATAGTAGTAAAGTGGTATTAAGATATTATTTGGGTAATGTTATATATATATATATATATATATATATATATATATATATATATATATATATATATATATATATATACTGCTTTTCCCATAACGGACACTGACACAGACACATAAGTTAATTTTGCATGTAATGATTTATATGATACATACTGTCAATTTTGCAAAAGTATCTAGAAATGGATATGAATTACTATCTGCGTCATCGTTCGTGGATGTACAACCGTCATCCTGATGACATGTGTGGTGTGCGGGATGAATTCATTGAGGGTGTACAGCAGTTCCTGCAGTTCGCCAAGGCGTTCCCTCAGTACATGGACGGTACCAAAATTAAGTGTCCGTGTGTGAGATATCGCAACAGAAAATATCATCCAGAAGTGGAAGTTACATATCATTTATACTCGAAGGGCTTTACGCCGAATTACTATCAGTGGACCGCGCACGGAGAACTTGTATCTCTAGCATCGGAGTCGGAGCCCTATGTGGAGCCGTATATGGATGTCCAAGACCACGATGCTTACGACGACGGGTTGGTGAACATGGTTTATGATGCGGCGGGGCCTAGTTTTAATCCTGACAATTATGATACGGCGGGACCTAGTTTCAATCCGGACAATTATGATGCAGCTGAGGAGGCACCGAATGTCGATGCTGCAAAGTTTATGGAGTTGCTGGAGAATGCAAGGACTCCACTATATCCTGGTTGTGAGGATCATTCACCGTTGGAGGTGGTTACAAGATTATTGAGCATCAAGTTCGATTTTAACATGTCGCAAGAATGCTATAATCGACTGCTTGATTTGATTATAGAGATCTTGCCCGAGGGTACAAAGTTGCCTAAAGACTTCTATCGATCTAAGAGGATGGTGAGATCGCTTTGGATGGGATACGAGAAAATTGATACATGTCGCAACGGGTGCATGTTGTACTACAAAGACGACAAGGATGAAGATGCGTGCAGATTTTGTGGTGCTGATCGCTACAAGGCCACTGTTAGAGGAAAGTCTGTCGGTGCAAGGAAGCCTACCGATTCGATGCACTACTTGCCTTTGATGCCGCGGTTGTAGCGGTTGTTTATGGTTAAGAAGACTGCAGAAAACATGAGTTGGCACAGGCAAAAACAGATCGAAGGAGTATTGGATCATCCATCCGATAGAGAAGCATGGAAGCACTTTGATCGAGAGTATCCACATTTTGTCGAGGAAGCACGTAATGTCAGATTGGGGCTTTGCTCTGACGGTTTTACCCCATTCGGACTTTCAGGCTCCCAGTATTCGTGTTGGCCTGTGATCGTCACTCCGTACAATCTACCGCCTTGGATGTTCATGAAGACTCCATATATGTTCCTAACCGTTATTATCCCGGGTCCGAACAATCCGAAGAGGAACATCGATGTGTATTTACAGCCTTTGATAGATGAGTTGAATCAGCTGTGGGAAGTAGGTGCCAACACGTATGATGTTTCTAGAAAGCAGAATTTTCAGATGAGGGCAGCACTTATGTGGACCATCAACGACTTTCCGGCCTATGGAATGTTATCGGGATGGAGCACCCATGGTCGTCTCTCATGTCCGTATTGCATGGACCATTCTCATGCTTTCCGTTTGAAACACGGAGGCAAACCGTGCTTCTTCGGTTGTCATCGACAATTTTTGCCGAAGGATCATCCGTACCGGAGGAATCAGAATGCTTTTCGTGCGGGAGTTGTTGAGAAGGCCAATCCACCGCCAAGGTGGCCCGGATGCACGATATGGGAAGAGGTAAAAGATTTACCAAGTGCTATCGAAGAGCCTGCTAAGGGGTACAAGTGTGACGGATTTGGTCGCACCCATAACTGGACGAAGAGGAGTATATTCTGGGATCTGCCATATTAGAGCACCAATCTGATCAGACATAACCTTGATGTCATGCATATCGAGAAGAATGTGTTTGATAACATAATTAATACTGTAATGGATGTAAAGGGGAAGACGAAAGATAATCCGAAGGCCAGGTTGGACTTAGAAGACATATGTAGACGTCCTGCATTGTATCTGATAGAGGAGGGGAATAGAAAGTTAAAGCAACCTAAGTCAGTTTTCTCACTGGATAAAGAGGATAAAGGTAGACTTTGTAGGTGGATTCAGGGTCTAAAGTTTTCAGACGGGTACGTGTCGAACTTGAGAAGATGCGTCGACCTCAAGGAGAATAAACTAGTAGGTATGAAGAGCCACGATTGTCACGTATTCATGGAGAGGTTAATTTCGATTGCATTTTGGGAATTCTTACCGCAGGTCGTTTGGGACCCATTGACAGAGCTGAGCATATTCTTCAGAGATCTTTGTTGTACTAAGTTGCTCGTCGATCGTCTAAAAAAGCAAGAGAGGGACATTGCGGTAACACTATGTAAGCTCGAGAAGGTGTTTCCTCTAGGATTCTTCGACTCTATAGAGCATTTGCCAATTTATCTTTCCTATGAGGCACGTGTTGGTGGTCCTGTCGGTTATCGGTGGATGTACCCCTTCGAGCGTCATCTGAATCACCTAAAGAGAAAGGTAAAAAATAAGACATGGGTTGAAGGATCTATTTGTGAAGCTTATGTTCTCGAGGAGATTACAAACTTTTGCTCGACATATTTCAAACCGCATGTTGCTACTAATAGGACGAAAGCTCCCAGAAACGACGACGCATATCAGGAATCTAATGATGCAATACTCAAAGTATTCAATGCATCCGGAAAGCCTTCGAGAAAAATAAAGAAGAGATATTTGAATGACGATGAGCTAAGGGCTGCTCAATTGTATATATTACTCAATTGCGACGAGGATGAAGTGGAGAAGCTAGAGGGGTAAGTAATTAATACGTCCACGTGTACATCATATCAATATAATAGTATAAGATACTATTATGCTACTAATCAGCAGTTACATTATTGTTTTTCAGCACATATAATGATGAGTTGAGGTCGGTTAGACCCTACATAACAGACGAAGAAGTAGAACAAGATATGAGATGCCATTTTCCTTCTTGGTTGAGCGCATATGTAAGATACTTGATAATTACTTTTTATTTCTGCACTTGCAAAACAAATAACTTACCATTGCTACTTTGGTATTTAGGTCGATCGTCTAATATCACCCGAGACTGAATCTATTAGGACTCTAGCCATTGGACCAATTACTGCCGTACAAATATGGTCAAGTTTCTGTGTGAATGGGTTCAGGTTCAAGTCAACAAATGCTCCTATCAGAGAAAGCTTTCTGGATCTTGATTCCACGAAAAACAGTGGTTTGTGTATCAAATCTTCAAACTACAAAGACGTCAATCCGGGCAATGATTTTTTTGGCATCTTACGAGAGATTGTGGAGTTGACATATAATTATGGCACAGAACCTGCTAATATCGTGCTATTCAGGTGTGAATGGTTCGATCCGATTCAAGATCAAGGTTGGAAAATTGACAAGCATGGCCTTGTGGATATAAACTACAAGCGTAGATATCAAGGCTACGAACCATTTGTCCTATCAAGTCAGGCTCAGCTCGTGTACTTCACAACTTATCCTAGACGGGGGACAGCGAGGTCGGATTGGTGGGCAGTATGCAAGACTAAAGCTAGAAATACCTTTGACATTGACAAAATAGCTTATCAGGAGGACGATCTACCTCTTGTAACAAATATTGTAGATGTGGACTCAACAGAAGTTACTCATTACACGAGTAATAATGTAGAAGATGTAGAATTATCCGAAGAGGACGACGAAGTAGATGAAAGTGAAGACGAGGAAGAGGAAGAGCAGGACGACGAAGGCGAACAAGATGAATTTTCTGAAGATGATTGAAAATAAAAAATATTGTATGTAGAATGTAACTATATTATGACTGTAGAATATAGATCAATGTTGGAAAATTGACAAAGTAGATGTACCCAGTAATGAATATATGTATTATATTTTGACTGTATAATGCTTTGAGATATGTATCACATTTTGACTGTAGAATGTAGTATATATTTGTGTTTCTCTATATTCATCATATGTTGTTATCAGATATGAAAGGACGACGCGGAGGATTCGACAGGTCCCGAGGTAGACAGAGTGCTACTCCGGTACTGCCTACTGTTGGTTCCGGATCATCGTCGCCCAGTACTCCAGTATATCGATCACTCACATCTCCGACTGTTGGGACGAGTAGTTCCTGGCGTGATAGTACACCCTCGTCCAGCGTTCCTCCTGCTGACGGAACCATGGGGACAGATGAGCATGTCGAGGAGGTCGTGCCCACGGTGTCCCAGCATCAGCAAGATCCTCCATGCGCACCTCCGGAGGAGACGAGGACAGAGATTTGGGCCGACGGTACAAAGTAAGTCAATTAGATGGTGTCACGACCCGCACCCGGAAAATCGGGCATGAGTCGTGGGTACGTCCAGCCTACGCCGCAGCATCGGCGGTAGAACGCTGTCTAGGTCAACTATCTAGATAATAATCTCACACAAAAAAAAATCGGGCATGACCTCTCCAAAAGGAGGGCAACCACACAAACAATATATATATCTGCCGAGATCTCAACTCCAAACGGAGGAGCAATATCAAAAGATAATCTCAAGTACTCAATCACGAATCTAAGCACGATAGATAACAAAGAAGACTAACAACTATAAAGTCTAACCACCAACTACTACTACAACAACCACAACATCAAATAATAATACAACAATACATCATCCAAAATAATATACAAACAAGGTCTCAATCCAAAACCGGAGACAAATCCGGTGCTAAAAGCTAATAAAAACAACAACAAGATCCTAGTGATCCCGGCTACCAACCCGAAAATCACCCCTAAGCTAGAGGGTCCCTGTCTGCACCATCGACAGGCTCAGGTCCATAAAATATCGGACACCAATCCTCCGGATACTCTGAAAAATATGTCCAGTCAGGACTGGAGCAAGTACATCTCTAACAGCAGTTCCATTTAAATGATAAAAACTATAAAACAGTTATAGCAAGTAGCAAGAAAAATGGAGCAAGTATGAACAAGAAAATATGTAAGTCACTGGTGCATAAAGGTAAAGATGCATGGATATCAGAGCAAGATAGTAATAACTACAAGATACAGAAAATCTAAGCTAAGATCAAGTCCGTGCACATGAACGTGTAGTGAGTCCAGCATGAAAAACATGTAGTGAGTCAAGTCCAGAAATATGTAAGTGAGATAAGTCAAGAAATGCATGAGAGTCCAGACTATAAAGAATGAACTCGGTGTCTTTGAAATACTTGTTTCGACATGTAAACGGCTAGGGATAAGTACGGCTCACCGCGCACTGGGTGCGCGGCTGCTATCATTCCAGATTAGACCAGAGGGAGTGATTCCTGATGATGCCAGATAGGAATGTTTACATGTCTACTCGAGTATTTCCCCGCCCCGACTAATACAAGTGGATCCAAGACCCGACACGCAAATCAAGATGAGTCCAGCCAGTACATGAATGATGCCTGTAGTGATGCCTGTAGGTGATGCCAGTAGTGATTCCAGAATAGAGGCCAGAAACATGAAATGTACGTGTCGCAAGTAAATGAATCCAGAAATATCAATCAGTGTCCCGTGTTGTGCCAGAATAATCAGATGATACTATACTAGAAGCTGAATCATAATAATCATCAAATAATGAAAACTATCAGAGAATGTACTCGCCTGACGTCCTGAGCAACTGGCGATCCGAACCGGTATCGCAAGAACCTAATGCGAAAAGCAAGGTTAAACAGGGTTCTAATGAGTTAAACAGATATAAAATAACTAAAAATAGGTTTCTAGGGTCGTTCTAGGTCAAACGGGTCAAACCGGTGAAATCTGGGTCAAAAAGTCAACTCTGGGTCCAAAAAGTCAACTCTGGGTCAAAACTAGGTCAAAAGTTGACTTTGGCGGTCAACCGAGTCAACTACGGTCAAGTCTGGGTCAAACTAGGGTGCTCCTGAAATTCTAGGTCAAACCGAGATCATTAAGCTAGAAAACTCACAAACTCGCCTCCTTGAGATACCGGGATACCCTCGGTATCCGATACCTCAACCTAGGCTACGCATCCCGCCTAAACCCGCTAAAACCTATGCTAGCACGCGTAAATATATACACATAAGCATATAAAAATCACTCCAAGACAAATCCTAGGATATTGCTCAAAAACCCCGCCCGAAACCCAATACCTTGGTTATCTCAAGGTATTGAGATACCTTGGTATCTCAAGATATTGAGGTTTCGCTCTAAAACCCCTCTAACTAGCTATCTAGCTATTGAATATATACCTAGTTATTAATCTAGGCTAGATAATATATATATCTATCATATTTATATATATCTAAGCATATATGCACCTATGTATATATTTATCCACACACATTTACCCGATTACCCATTATCTTACCTATACACCTATATATGTATATAACTTAGGCATATAGATATTTATATCTCTTAGATAGGTATATCTAAGAATCTAGTTATCTACCTATCTAGTATCTATCTACCTATCTAAATACCTAGCTATCTATCTATCAATATCTATCTATCTAATTATCCATAACTTATCTTACCTATTTATCCAACTACCTATCTATCTCTCTAATCTATTTAACTACTTAGCTATCTATCTAATAAACTAACTATCTATCTATTAATTCTAACTATCTATCAATCCATAGATATATCTAACTATCTATGTATATAATCTATTTAACTATCTACGTATCTATCTAGCTACCTATTTATCTAATATCTATCTATTCACCTATCTAACTATCTATCTATTAATCTACCTATCTATGAATCTATCAATCTATTTATCTATATCTATCTACTCTATTCATATCTATATATATATATACCACTCTAACTCCCTCGCATTGGCTGCTACCCTTGCATAAGCTGCGCCGCGCTGGCTTGCGCTCGCTGCTGCTGCTCATACTGCTGCTGCTGCTGCTGGGGCAGTGCTGGCAGCGCGCTGCAGCGCGCACTGCTCGCTGCGCTGCCCAAAAACTGCTGCTGCTGCACTGCTGTTCATGCTGAGCTGCTGCTGCTGCGCTGTTCCTGCTGCTGCTGCAGCTCCCTGCTGCTGCTGCTACCTGCTGGTTCCAGAATCTGCCCCCCCCTCTCTTCTCTCATACACACACACACACTCCTATATATACACATATATATATATATATCTATATATATATATATATATATATATACATACATCTATATCTATATATATATAACTAAATATCTATATATATATAACTCTCATCTACACACTCTAACACACACACACTAGCACACTCACACACTAATACACACACACACTCACAACACTATCAACACACACACATAAATATATATACATATCTATATATATATACACACATATACACAAACACATATCTCTATATATATATAAACACACATATATCAATATATATATACACACACTAATATATATATATATACATATAAACACTCACACACTCAAACATATATATATATATATCCTCACACACTCTCACACAACCTCACACACACACTCTCACACACACTAACACACACACTCACTAATGCACAACTACACACACAAACACTCATACATATATATATATATAAATATATATACATATACACATATACACACATACATATACTCCTATATATATATCTATAAACACTCACTCACACTCACACACACACTCACCTACACACATACACTAGCACTCACTAACACACTCACAAACACATAACCACACACATATCTATATAAATAGAAATATATATATATATATATATATATATATATATATATATAGGAACACACACACAAATAAATATATATATAGAGACATATATACACAAACACAACACTACCACAACGATGCACACAACGCTCACAACGCCCCACCTACGCACGCCCAACGATCCCGACACTCACCAACGCCTATAAATATATAAAATATAACGCGAAAACTCTAGCACACACTCTCCGATACTAACCCAACGCACGCACAAGCCCAAAACGAGGAAACCAAGTCGAAATGGCCGTTCGGTCATTTCGACGAACACGTGGTGCGCGGCTCGGAAAACCTCCTGAAACGCACACCAAACGAACTCGGAATCGGCCCAAAATTTACCCACGCGCTCTACACGATGCCTAGATCCTAGAAAATGTGCTTTTGCGTCGATTCTAGGCCCGTGGCGGAAACGCACACGCACTTAGAATCGGCGACGACGAAAAGCCCCAATTTCGCCCGAAATGCCCGTTTCTCCGCGACGCGGCTTTCCGTGTCCGAACGGAGACACGCACTCACCCTCACGACTCCCGACAACGTCTACCTAGGTCCATCTAACCTAGGGCATCACCCAAAATTGGGCCAAATTCGGATTCCACCCGAAATCGACACAAAACCTAATGTCAAAGTCTCTAAACTCACCCAAACTAGTTCCAACTTCCTCCTACGGGTAGCCTAAGGGTCTAGGAGGGTTCTAAAATATTAATTACACTATAAAAGAGTAATTACAAGGGGAAATTTAGGGTTTACCTCTTGGGAGTTGGAATCCCAAGCAAAAATCCCCAAAATGCTCCAAATCCTCCAATCCAAGCTTCCAAGCCTCAAATCCAAGCTCCAACACCAAATCTAGGCTCTACCCACCTAGGTTAGGGAAAGATCTAGGGTTAGGGTTAGCAACCATGGAGAATAGAAGAAGAAAGAAGAGGAAAATGATGCTTACTTGAAGTTGGGAGGAAGAAATAAGAAGAAAGAGTGGAGAGGAAGAAGAAGTAGTGAAGAAGAAGGAATGGGGGGGGGGGGGGGGGGGGGGGAAATGGCTGCTATTATGCACGGGAATGGGGCTGGTTTAGTCGGCCACAAACCTAATAAAGGGTTCACTAATTCTCCAAATGCCCAAAATGCCCCTACATGACTTGGTTTCGGGTTCCGGGTTCCAAAAGCACTCAAACTAGTTCCAAATCTCTCCAACTAACTTCCTAAAAATAAAATAAATATTCTAAGCCCCAAAATAATTCTCACAAGGGTGTGGGCTGGGTCGGACATGGGTCCACTAGGGTCTGACATGGGTCCAGGCTAGCCAAAATCCTAAAACAATCAATAAAAAATATAATACAATCACTAATTAAATATAAATATAATTAAATATAAATAATACACAATTAACTAAATTAAAAAATAAAAAAAAATACCCGGATCTGAAAATGGGGTGGTGACAAGCCTATCCTCCTTAGAAAATTTCGTCCTCGAAATTTAAAGTCAAACACACTCCTTCTAGGTCAAACCCCCAACAATCACAGTCAAGAAATTCTACCTAAACAACATACAAGATCAGGGTCCTACTGGTCGTGTTATCACAGTCTCAATCAGGGTTACTACACTATCTACCACAGCACAAGAAAATCTAACAGGTACTAATGAAGCACACCACAGGAATGGAAAGGACAGGAAGAAGAAACAAGAGACAGACCTGCTAACCCGACATCCGTAGCATCGGCCTCCTCGACCGTCAACGCATAAGCCCTGCCCTGCTGGGGTGTATCCCTCTGCTGGTGCGGGGCATGATGCTGTGCCATAGATGGCCTAGCTCCAACTCTCTGATCCTGTGCTCCACCCAATGGAGGTGCAGTGGGGCAACCTCTCATCTGGTGAGCAGCGGATCCACAGAACAAACACACCTTCAGCCTCCTCCTACAAACATCCCAGGTGTGTCCTGCCTTCCTGCAGTAGGCACAAGTGGGCGCTCTCTGATCCTGACCCTGCTGCGCTGCCTTCTGTACATAGGGACGCTTAGCTGGTCCCGCACTGCCACTCGCACTGCCTGAATCATCCCTGCCTCTCTTGGACTTGAGCTCCAAGTCATCCTCTGCTCTCTGAGCATCTCCTACTATCTGCTCAAAATTCGCCTCGCAATCGCTCCTGGTCAAAGACTTGACCGCCATAACCAAGCCCTTGCGAAACTTCCTCGCCTTGGCTGCCTCACTCAAGCCATCCACGAATCTGCCCAGACGGCAGAACTCCGCTGCGTACTCGTCCACCGTCATGCTCCCTTGGACGAGTGCCTCGAACTGGCTCTCCAAAGCACTGAGCGCCACATCTGGGAAAAACTTCTCCTTGAAAAGCCTCTTGAAAGCCTCCCAAGTAAGCCCTGGCACTGCAATCCTCGTATCTGTGCGATACCACGTCAAAGCGAGGTCGAACATCTGACTGCCCGCCGCCTCTATCTGCATGCTGTCTGGAATCTGCGCTAGCCTGAAGATCCCCTCAATCTGCTCTATCCAGTCATCCGCGTACAGGATCCCTTCTGTACCACGGAACTCCTTGGGCCGCATCCTCTAAAAATCAATGATACTACCCGGCCTCGGATGCTGAATCTGATCTGCCTGTGGCTGAACCTGTGCCACCCTATCCACTGCTGTCATGGCCACCTGGTGGGCGTTCTCAATGCCCAGCCTCATCACATCCACCTGACGGTGCTGCGCGTCCATCATCTCCCTGAAGAACGCAAACAACTGCACGGCATCTACTGGAGCAGGAAGTGGTGGGGGAACCACCGGAATGACTGGGGTAGTCCTCGGATCGATAGGTGAAGGAGGATCCCCGAGAGAAGCAGATGCTCCCTCAACCGCAGGAGTGGTGAGTGGAGCGGTAGCAGCTGCCTGAATATGAGCTGGACGAGAGGTAGCAGACCTCTCCGAGGCAACTGCTGGAACGGTACGATGGGATCGTGTCTTCGGAGGCATCCTGAACACAGATCAAAAGAAGTCAATACGGCGCAAGATACGATATCATCAAGAAAGGACAGTAATATTTCAAAAGAAGCAATTTCAGAATAATTAGATTGGAATTGTTCCTAGTCGTGATTGAGTACACACTCATCCTAGATCCTAGATCCTATAGCAGGCTCGCAGCAGTACAACTAAGTTGTTGTACCACCACGACATCGCACTAATTGCGAATCGAAACCTGCATGGGCCACCACCAAAAACGTGTCACGACCCGCACCCGGAAAATCGGGCATGAGTCGTGGGTACGTCCAGCCTACGCCGCAGTATCGGCGGTAGAACGCTGTCTAGGTCAACTATCTAGATAATAATCTCACAAAAAAAAAAATCGGGCATGACCTCTCCAAAAGGAGGGCAACCACACAAACAATATATATATCTGCCTAGATCTCAACTCCAAACGGAGGAGCAATATCAAAAGATAATCTCAAGTACTCAATCACGAATCTAAGCACGATAGATAACAAAGAAGACTAACAACTATAAAGTCTAACCACCAACTACTACTACAACAACCACAACATCAAATAATAATACAACAATACATCATCCAAAATAATATACAAACAAGGTCTCAATCCAAAACCGGAGACAAATCCGGTGCTAAAAGCTAATAAAAACAACAACAAGATCCTAGTGATCCCGGCTACCAACCCGGAAATCACCCCTAAGCTAGAGGGTCCCTGTCTGCACCATCGACAGGCTCAGGTCCATAAAACGTCGGACACCAATCCTCCGGATACTCTGAAAAATATGTCCAGTCAGGACTGGAGCAAGTACATCTCTAACAGCAGTTCCATTTAAATGATAAAAACTATAAAACAGTTATAGCAAGTAGCAAGAAAAATGGAGCAAGTATGAACAAGAAAATATGTAAGTCACTGGTGCATAAAGGTAAAGATGCATGGATATCAGAGCAAGATAGTAATAACTACAAGATACAGAAAATCTAAGCTAAGATCAAGTCCGTGCACATGAACGTGTAGTTAGTCCAGCATGAAAAACATGTAGTGAGTCAAGTCCAGAAACATGTAAGTGAGACAAGTCAAGAAATGCATGAGAGTCCAGACTATAAAGAATGAACTCGGTGTCTTTGAAATACTTGTTTCGACATATAAACGGCTAGAGGTAAGTACGACTCACCGCGCACTGGGTGCGCGGCTGCTATCATTCCAGATTAGACCAGAGGGAGTGATTCCTGATGATGCCAGATAGGAATGTTTACATGTCTACTCGAGTATTTCCCCGCCCCGACTAATATAAGTGGATCCAAGACCCGACACGCAAATCAAGATGAGTCCAGCCTGTACATGAATGATGCCTGTAGTGATGCCTGTAGGTGATGCCAGTAGTGATTCCAGAATAGAGGCCAGAAACATAAAATATACGTGTCGCAAGTAAATGAATCCAGAAATATCAATCAGTGTCCCGTGTTGTGCCAGAATAATCAGATGATACTATACTAGAAGCTGAATCATAATAATCATCAAATAATGAAAACTATCAGAGAATGTACTCGCCTGACGTCCTGAGCAACTGGCGATCCGAACCGGTGTCGCAAGAACCTAATGCGAAAAGCAAGGTTAAACAGGGTTCTAATGAGTTAAACAGATATAAAATAACTAAAAATAGGTTTCTAGGGTCGTTCTAGGTCAAACGGGTCAAACCGGTGAAATCTGGGTCAAAAAGTCAACTCTGGGTCCAAAAAGTCAACTCTGGGTCAAAACTAGGTCAAAAGTTGACTTTGGCGGTCAACCGAGTCAACTACGGTCAAGTCTGGGTCAAACTAGGGTGCTCCTGAAATTCTAGGTCAAACCGAGATCATTAAGCTAGAAAACTCACAAACTCGCCTCCTTGAGATACCGGGATACCCTCGGTATCCGATACCTCAACTTAGGCTACGCACCCCGCCTAAACCCGCTAAAACCTATGCTAGCACGCGTAAATATATACACATAAGCATATAAAAATCACTCCAAGACAAATCCTAGGCTATTGCTCAAAAACCCCGCTCGAAACCCAATACCTTGGTTATCTCAAGGTATTGAGATACCTTGGTATCTCAAGATATTGAGATTTCGCTCTAAAACCCCTCTAACTAGCTATCTAGCTATTGAATATATACCTAGTTATTAATCTAGGCTAGATAATATATATATCTATCATATTTATATATATCTAAGCATATATGCACCTATGTATATATTTATCCACACACATTTACCCGATTACCCATTATCTTACCTATACACCTATATATGTATATAACTTAGGCATATAGATATTTATATCTCTTAGATAGGTATATCTAAGAATCTAGTTATCTACCTATCTAGTATCTATCTACCTATCTAAATACCTAGCTATCTATCTATCAATATCTATCTATCTATCTATCTAATTATCCATAACTTATCTTACCTATTTATCCAACTACCTATCTATCTCTCTAATCTATTTAACTACTTAGCTATCTATCTAATAAACTAACTATCTATCTATTAATTCTAACTATCTATCAATCCATAGATATATCTAACTATCTATGTATATAATCTATTTAACTATCTACGTATCTATCTAGCTACCTATTTATCTAATATCTATCTATTCACCTATCTAACTATCTATCTATTAATCTACCTATCTATGAATCTATCAATCTATTTATCTATATCTATCTACTCTATTCATATCTATATATATATATACCACTCTAACTCCCTCGCATTGGCTGCTACCCTTGCATAAGCTGCGCCGTGCTGGCTTGCGCTCGCTGCTGCTGCTCATACTGCTGCTGCTGCTGCTGGGGCAGTGCTGGCAGCGCGCTGCAGCGCGCACTGCTCGCTGCGCTGCCCAAAAACTGCTGCTGCTGTACTGCTGTTCATGCTGAGCTGCTGCTGCTGCGCTGTTCCTGCTGCTGCTGCAGCTCCCTGCTGCTGCTGCTACCTGCTGGTTCCAGAATCTGCCCCCCCCTCTCTT
This sequence comes from Iris macrosiphon, assembly GCA_036927795.1. NCBI lineage: Eukaryota > Viridiplantae > Streptophyta > Magnoliopsida > Asparagales > Iridaceae > Iris > Iris macrosiphon. Next base: position 488,005 of record JAYESA010000113.1, on the reverse strand, counting down.
CTCTCATACACACACACACACTCCTATATATACACATATATATATATATATCTATATATATATATACATACATCTATATCTATATATATATAACTAAATATCTATATATATATAACTCTCATCTACACACTCTAACACACACACACTAGCACACTCACACACTAATACACACACACACTCACAACACTATCAACACACACACATAAATATATATACATATCTATATATATATACACACATATACACAAACACATATCTCTATATATATATAAACACACATATATCAATATATATATACACACACTAATATATATATATACATATAAACACTCACACACTCAAACATATATATATATATATCCTCACACACTCTCACACAACCTCACACACACACTCTCACACACACTAACACACACACTCACTAATGCACAACTACACACACAAACACTCATACATATATATATATATAAATATATATACATATACACATATACACACATACATATACTCCTATATATATATCTATAAACACTCACTCACACTCACACACACACTCACCTACACACATACACTAGCACTCACTAACACACTCACAAACACATAACCACACACATATCTATATAAATAGAAATATATATATATATATATATATATATATATAGGAACACACACACAAATAAATATATATATAGAGACATATATACACAAACACAACACTACCACAACGATGCACACAACGCTCACAACGCCCCACCTACGCACGCCCAACGATCCCGACACTCACCAACGCCTATAAATATATAAAATATAACGCGAAAACTCTAGCACACACTCCCCGATACTAACCCAACGCACGCACAAGCCCGAAACGAGGAAACCAAGTCGAAATGGCCGTTCGGTCATTTCGACGAACACGTGGTGCGCGGCTCGGAAAACCTCCTGAAACGCACACCAAACGAACTCGGAATCGGCCCAAAATTTACCCACGCGCTCTACACAATGCCTAGATCCTAGAAAATGCGCTCCCGCGTCGATTCTAGGCCCGTGGCGGAAACGCACACGCACTTAGAATCGACGACGACGAAAAGCCCCAATTTTGCCCGAAACGCCCGTTTCTCCGCGACGCGGCTTTCCGTGTCCGAACGGAGACACGCACTCACCCTCACGACTCCCGACAACGTCTACCTAGGTCCATCTAACCTAGGGCATCACCCAAAATTGGGCCAAATTCGGATTCCACCCGAAATCGACACAAAACCTAATGTCAAAGTCTCTAAACTCACCCAAACTAGTTCCAACTTCCTCCTACGGGTAGCCTAAGGGTCTAGGAGGGTTCTAAAATATTAATTACACTATAAAAGAGTAATTACAAGAGAAAATTTAGGGTTTACCTCTTGGGAGTTGGAATCCCAAGCAAAAATCCCCAAAATGCTCCAAATCCTCCAATCCAAGCTTCCAAGCCTCAAATCCAAGCTCCAACACCAAATCTAGGCTCTACCCACCTAGGTTAGGGAAAGATCTAGGGTTAGGGTTAGCAACCATGGAGAATAGAAGAAGAAAGAAGAGGAAAATGATGCTTACTTGAAGTTGGGAGGAAGAAATAAGAAGAAAGAGTGGAGAGGAAGAAGAAGTAGTGAAGAAGAAGGAATGGGGGGGAAATGGCTGCTGTTATGCACGGGAATGGGGCTGGTTTGGTCGGCCACAAACCTAATAAAGGGTTCACTAATTCTCCAAATGCCCAAAATGCCCCTACATGACTTGGTTTCGGGTTCCGGGTTCCAAAAGCACTCAAACTAGTTCCAAATCTCTCCAACTAACTTCCTAAAAATAAAATAAATATTCTAAGCCCCAAAATAATTCTCACAAGGGTGTGGGCTGGGTCGGACATGGGTCCACTAGGGTCTGACATGGGTCCAGGCTAGCCAAAATCCTAAAATAATCAATAAAAAATATAATACAATCACTAATTAAATATAAATATAATTAAATATAAATAATACACAATTAACTAAATTAAAAAATAAAAAAAAATACCCGGATCTGAAAATGGGGTGGTGACAGATGGTTTAGTATATATTTGTGTTTCTCTTTATTCATCGTATATTGACTTTTTCAGTAATCTAAATTATTATCTCTGTATAGATATCGTCCATCGTCGGTTCAGAGACGCCTGGGCCAATTTCTGAGGAACAACTACGGTGGCCCTTGGATCAACTACTCTGAGGCTCCGGAGGTGAGGAAGGCGTTCTGGTTTGCGCACTTCCAGGTAAAACTATATTAAATAAATCCTCTAATTTATGCATATTATATAACTTATTCGTGATGGTAACTTAATAAATTATTTATTGTAGCAAACGTATTTTTATCCTCCGCACCGGGCCGAGTTGATCGAGCGGCTCTTTCCTACCGTTGCCGCCAAGCTTATCCGAGATGCTCTGGATGACCAGAAGGCTCGTGATCGTGCTGGAAAACTGATCCAAGGTTGGATCACGCCTGAGCAGTGGACTGAGATGAGGGCTAGATTCGACGATCCGAGCTACAAGGAAAGGTCTAAGAAGGCCAAGGCGGCTAGGCAGAATGCTGCCAAGTGGTGTGGTGGCTCGATTCCGATGATGGAACATTTCCGTCATTTGGTATGTTTTTTCTTTTAAAATATATTATTTTAATACAAGTACCATAAAACGGTACTTGGAAAAAATATTTAAGTTTAGTAATAAATAATATATTTTTAACAGGTACAGAGGGGTGAGGATGCAAACATGGTGACCGTCTTCTTGGCCACCCATCGCAAGGACGAAAATCTCATTGATGAGAGGGCCTCACAGACCTATGTAAGTATTACTTTACTTTGTGTTTATTTTAATATAACTTAGGCAATTATCGAGTTTTCAAACCTTTTCTAGGCCGAGTATCTTAGGCTGCGTGAGCGGGCGACTGCTAGTGCACCTACACCTGGAGAGGCTGGTACTTCGTCGCAGCCCGCTCCATCTCCGTCGGCGGACGACCTGTGGGTGACCGCAGCTGGTGGTCTCCAGAGGGGTACGTACTACGGTACGGGCTCCTATGGCGCCCTGGTTGCGACGTAGTCATCTAGGGCCTCCCCGACAGCTGCGCATTCCACACACCCCTCGCAATCGCAGCCCTCGCAGTCGTCGGCCAGAGTCCAGGAGGCCGTCCAGGAGGCCGTTGACCGTCAGATTGCGTCTCTCCGTGACAACTTGCTGCGAAGTATGGAGGAGCAGTCCCGGTCCCAGCCGCAGTCGGACGATCCGATGCTCATCGCACGATTGGATATGCTCGACCATAGCATGACGGAGCTACGGGAATTGACAAATGATATTAGAGCCTCCAATGATCGCAACACCATGGATCTGCAGGCGTCACAGCTATCGATGGGCGAGAAGCTGACGAGGATGCAGAATTCAATGGGTCATAGCAGTACGAAGCTGTTATCTACCCTGGATTCTTATAACCAGCGACTCACAGACTTGGAGCGGGCACGGCCTCCACCGACTCACTGCCTTATCCATCGACATCGGTGTCGATTCCACGGGACGAGTATGAGGAGTTCTTATCCTTCAAGCGTGCCGGTGGTCAGCCTCCTGCAGATCCGCAGTAGTATAGTTATTTTTATTATTATTTAGGATGCGATTGTATATTATGAATTATTGATACTTCAACAATAGGCATGATGTATGATGCTTCTTGTGGTATTTAATTTTTTAGTTAATTTAATTGGATTATATAGTTATCTTGCATATCCACATTTAATTGGATTGATACTTCAATAATGCTTCTTGTGATCTTTAATTTAATTGGATTATATAGTGGAGATGGAGGAGGAGGAGTCGAAGAAGGGTGGTTCTTGTGGTGTCAAGAAGAGGAGATGGAGGATGAGGAGGACTAGAACTGCAGGGAATCACCAATCTGGATACTATTTTTTTTTTTAAATTAGCGACGGTTTTAGCGACGTATAGCGACGTTACATTAAGTCGCTAAATACGTCGCTAATTAGCGATGCTGTAAATACGTCGCTAAATACGTCGCTAATAACGTCGCTAATGACGTCGCTATACGTCGCCAAATTCTGACATGGCAGTATAGCCAGGTCATTAAAGACGTCGGTGTAACGTCGCTATAGACGTCGCTAATGACGTCGCTATACGTCGCCAACTGCTGACATGGCAGTATTGCCAGGTCATTAAAGACGTCGGTGTAACGTCGCTATATAAGTCGCTAATTAGCGACGTTTAGCGACTTTACAGCACGTCGCTATTTAGTGACGCGGCGTCGCTAAACGTCGCAAAAATTTGCGATACATTAAAGTCGCTAAAAACGTCGGTATAGCGACGTTTAGCGACGTTTTTTTTTGGCGACTTAATTTTTTCCGACAACTTTATAACGTCGCTAATTACGTCGCTAAACCAACTTAGCGACGTTTTTTGGTTATTTAGCGACATTTTTAGACGTCGCTAATTTGACTTATTCTGGTAGTGTATCAAGAGGAATTATATGAAGCTCAAAGCTGAGAAGGCCAAAGGCGAGGATGATCAGGAGAATCTTACGGCTATGGGAGATGTCATCATCGTAGCAACCGACGCAGAGGAACCTTGTGGCATACGTCATGATGACGACTGGGTCATGGATACGGGAATCTCGTATCACGCTACTCCACATAGGAGGGTCTTCACGTTATACCGCGGTGGCAGGTTTGGACATGTGAAGATGGGCAACAAGGGGACGGCTGCAGTTGTAGGCATCGGTAATGAGCACTTGACAACGGAGCTTGGTGAGAATCTCATTTTCAAGTATGTGCAATATGTACCGAGTTTGCGCTACAACTTGGTTTCGGTAGGGAGGCTGGCGGATGATGGCTATAACAGTTTGTTTAGAGACAAAGATTGGATGCTTACGAGGGGTTCCCAGCAGCTGGTTCGAGGAGATTTGTGTTATGGCATGTACAGGTTCAAGCTGCTGAGGTGTACATGCCGGTCACAGACACCGGATGGAGGCTCGAGGGGTATTCGACAGGAGATGGATCATCGAAAACTTTTCTTGGAGGGGCTTCGAGATACTTTGAGGGATACAGAGGATTCTGTTCATCGAGACAAAGCAACGAATGGTGATGAGTCAAAGATTGAGGGTCAATCTATCGGTCCCAAAATAGCTGGCCGGTCTCCAGATGGGGGTTGCTTCACGGATCCGATTTTGGCGACGGGTGATTTTCCAAAGCTTCACGGAGCGAAATTGGTTTCAGTAGTTCGAGGCCAAGGAGGAGATCAAGGTTTACAGCAAACACAATATGAGGTGGGAGCATCATCATTCACACAGTTCAGGGGGAGCTGTAGGTCATCGACGACATGCATAATGCATGATGTTCTGCTAGTGGACGTATGTGTTGTCAAGCCCCAATCTTTCACAAGCTCAATCGTCCCTGTTGAACGTGAATCACCACGTTGCAGCGCTCCCGCAGGACAATCGTTCTCATCGGAATGTGATGCCGTACGATCCTGGAGTTGCGCTCGCATAAGGCGATATTGTCAATCATCAAAGTTATTATCGAAAGGACCAAGTTGAAGCAAAAGTCAAGTATTGTGTACCAAGCACACATCAGAGTAAACGCAGCGAAGCTCTCGATATGGTCCAAATAAAAATGCCACAAAGGAGATTGCCACAAAGACGATGCAATACTCTTGCTCTTTCTTTTTCCCACAAAGGTACTTACCATTCATACATCATGTCTCGTATATCCAAGCAGTGCCACTACACGTGCGCACCTGAAATAATGTCCACAAATGTGGGTCAGTACACAGTCGTACTGGTGAGCGGGGTAACCCACTCGTCTAAACTGACAATAAGTAGATAGTGAATGCAAACAGTTATATGGTAATCTTTCTACTTGAATCCTAGATTCATTTTTTTGCAAAGGTATGACATGTTAAGGAAAAATGTAAAGCAGGTTAAGCATGCAAGCATTCAACTCAAGCAAAATATACAAGCAGATATATCCAACTCAAAAGAAAACTAGTATGCAAACCGTCATACTCAAACCCAAGCAACGCGTGAACCTATTGGACTACAATCCAAGCCTCAATATCCATCCTCAAACCAAGCCATAATCCAAGCCTTATTAATCCAATCATCGATATACACACTCTTGCCAAGGCAAGGTGGCCTCCGCCTATACGAAAAGCAAAAACCAAACCAAAGAAAAGCAAACCAAATCTTATCTATATGAAGTCACTGGCCAAGCCATAAAGGACTAATCAACTGCAGTTTTACCCAATCCAGCGCTGAGTAGCTAGCTCGCCTGGTCGTATCGAACTGCCGGCACCGTGCCCAAGGCACATTACTATTTGTCTCCTCCATGGACGAACGATCTCGGTTCCTCGGAGCCTTCCCGTTCGAGGAAACCAAACCCTGTGCGCAATAGGTTGTCCGTGACCGATGCAAACACCAAGTAGGTATGACAAGAGAATGGAGCTTTCTTGCTCCACCAAACGATCCTAGCCTCATCCAACCAACTATCCATAATCATGCTCCAACTTATATCCCAAGGCACCATCTCAAGTTATCCCCATAAGCACTATGCCGCTTCTCGATACAGTGTTCCAATTGGTGTAATACCATTCGCTCAGAAAACTCTGTGGTACAATGCCCCAACAGTGGCACAATGCCCTCACCTATGTAGCTGTCCAATTTTGAACCACAACTGCACACTTTGCTTGACAAAGTGCCCAACTAATACTCGTGTACGGATGCTCGCTCTCTTGCCCGCCCGAAGTGCCTCGATGTTCCAACCAAGATGATCCACTCAAGCTCCAACTACCCAACGCAAAACCAACTCAAGCCACAAATCGTATCCAACCAAACGACGCACACTCTATGCATGCCACAGTGTAGTGATTTCCAAGTTCTGGTCCAAGTGTTCAAGCCATTATGTGTGTTCCATATTATTAGGCATGAAGGAGTATAGGAGAAGGGACAGAGCCCACTCACCAAGTCTGATTCCGTCAAGCACCATGTCTTGCCGATACGGCTGATCCCTTGAACCCATGGTCCGATATAAAGTATGATCTACTCAATTGGTATGACCGTGTGAGCAGGCCGTGCTATCCAAATCATCCGACTATCGGACTAAGGAAGACAGCATTATCGTTCCAATCCTGCTATCTCCGTACTGCTCTGAACGAACACCTGATTTCATCGAACTTCGCTAGTAATATGCATATAAAATTAACTCAAATCAATACTTGTTTCCAAATCCAACAAATCAAAAATATAACCAGCTATTGCCTCATTCAATTCGACTTAGCGTAATGCACCGTACGATTGTAGGGCATTACATAATATACTACTTAAAATCAGGTTCGTCCTCGAACCAAACTAGTATCCATTCCTTATCGCATGCCGCTTGCCCAATCTATAACTCTGCTATATTCATCTCACATTCTCTTGATCCAGACTCAATATTTCGCCCGCGCTGAACGCTCGCACAAATTCTATATTCCCACATCCTCCTTGCAGCTCAATACGAATTCCTCATATCGTATAAGTTTGGATCATACACATATTTAAGGCGTCCCTGAAATACATGCAATTCATCCGAGCTTAGCGATAGCGAATTTAAACAAGTTACAAGGGGATCTTTATGTCCAAGACATTCATTCGCTTTACTCCCAGTTGAACCAATATTGACGTTCATTCTATCCAAACTAAGCGATATGAGAAATTCGTATTGAGCTGCAAAGAGAATTTGGGAATATAGAATTTTTGCGAGCGTTCAGCACGATCGAGATGCTAAGTCCGGATCAAGAGAATGTGAGTTTAATGTAGCAGAGTTATAGATTGGGTAAGCAGCATGCGATAAGGAATGAATACTAGTTTGGTTCTAGGACGAACCTGATTCAAAGTGGTATATTATGTCATACCCCACAACCGCACGGTGCATTACACTGATCGGATTGAATGAGACAATAGCTGGTTACATTTTTAATTTATTCGATTTGGGAACAAGTATTAATTTAAGTTGGTTTCATGTGCAGATCGCTAGCGAAGTTCGATGGAATCAGGTATTTATTCAGAGCAGTACTGAGATAGCAGGATTGGAGCGATAATGCCATCTTCCCTAGTCTGATCGGTCGGATGATTTGGAGAGCAAGGCTTGCTTGCATGGTCATACCAATTGAGTCGATCGTGCTTTGCATCGGACCACGGGTACAAGGGATCGACCGTATCAACAAGGCAGGATACTTGACGGAGTTAGACTTGGTGAGTGTTTGATAATAAAACAAATAGTGGGTTTGTACGAAGCTCTTTTGGTTTACAAACTTAGGCTATTAAACTCTTCTGGTATACAAAACACTATCAGAGGTATCATGAACATGATAGATTTTAAAAATTTACCTGGCGAGTCGCCATTTTGTTTGAGATAAAACAAATAGAGGGTTTGTACGAAACCTTTTTGTTTACAAACAAGAAAAGAGTACAATTAATCCTATACGAGGATGTTAAGCACAATAAAAATAATTCTGGGAAAATATTGCTATAGGAGTCTGATCTGCGGTCGATCACTTTGTCCCTTGGACCACACGATGATGAAGAAGTGCTGTAGAAGAAGAAGAAGCTTCAAAGGTTGCAGGTGGGATTGAACTGTCAACCAACAATCTTCCTCTGTCTTTGCTCTCTCTCTCTCTCTCTGATCTCTACTAGTGCCCTGTGCTTGTGCGCCTATTTTCTTCTCTGTGCGCCCTCTCTTTTTTTATCTCCTTTTTCTCTCTGATCTCCTTTTTCTCTCCCTGAACCTGTGACTAGAGGTCTCTATTTATAGAGATCAGTCACGATAACTGTCCAGTCGGCATAGAAGCACAACTGTGGAGAAAGTTGCACCTTTTACGCGACGGTTATAATAACTGCTACCCACGTTTGAATGCTCTCCTGAATCTGCGTGTGATGCGTGTCCCATTATGAGGTAACGCGTATCACTTCTTCTTGAAGATCATGGCATGCAAGCCACGTAGGTAACTGCCCCTCGCGTAGAGATGGTTGGTATAAAAGCCAAATAACTGTCTCGTTGGCGTAAAAGCCAGATAGCTGTCTTATTGGCATAAAAGCCAAATAACTGTCCTGTTGGCGTAAAAGCCAAATACCACGTAAAGCTTGATGCTGCATGAATAATAGATAACCAGCGTAAAAATAGCCAATTATCCTTCTTGACTGAGGTCTTGAGCGTATTCTGGGCCAAATAACCTTATCACGTACCTTTGCAAATATAGCCTGAGTTGGCATATTTCGAGGAGATAGCATACGGTGTGCTCATATAGTTAAAAATAGCCTGGTTGGCGTATTTCGAGGAGATAGCATACGGCGTGCTCCTATAGTTGAAAATAGCTTGGTTGGCGTAAAATGTCAGGATGGTGATGTAAGCGTATTAGCCCTAGTTTTAGCTCTTCCCCGTCATGACAAAATTTGAAGATAGAACCAAATCTCGTGGATTAAATACAGAGATATGCCTCGAGCTCTGTGCAGAAAATAGCTTTTGACGTGGCGTCTGACTTTGTCTCATCTTGAGAGTAAAACTCCTTTCTGGCCATATAGAATAGGCAGCATATTCTTTGAATGCGTAAAAACGACTTGTATCAAGAATATGTCGCTAAACGACAACCTGGGTCTCTGTGCAAAATAATCATCACAGCCGTCCTCTCGATCATCGTGCAGTACTTTTGTCAGTGCCAGGTTCACTGATCTGTCTGACAGATTCATCCGAGGAATACGAAGAGTTCCTCGTACAACTTTACGCTGCATTAAAAATAAACGTATTTTGAGCTTTATGCGGGAGGATAAAGCAACCTTTTACACCAAAACAGTCTTGAAGCACTGCTTTACGCGGACAGCTCTGAAGCTCTTCTTTACGCCTAACAGCTCTGAAGCCCTGTTTTAGCGTACAGCTCTGAAGCCATATTTTATGCCACATTGCTTTGAGGCTCTGCTTTACGCTGACTTCATGTATGTTGGGAAGTTTGACTGTATAATACGTGTACAATTTCCCAGTATATTTTATGCTTCTACAGTGAGTGGGCTCTGTCCCTTCTAGTATTGCAAGAATTTGATCTGAATGAGCCACTGCTTTAACTTCACAAGCTAGTTTCACAGTCGTCAATTCATATGAATGCTATTCCCTTCCGGGGCACGACGAGTCAGGCGATGCTATCTTCAAAAATTTATGACTCTGAATCTCATCAGTTGATTTAGGCCATTTCTACCATCGCTTCGATCTTTCGGCTGCATCTTCAGCTGAAGGCTATCCCAAGGATCTCTCAAATCCAATACTCAGTCACTTAGGCCAATTTTTAACACATACTACTCACATCCACCCTCGACACATTCCCAAATACGTCGCGACAATGGTCATTCTATGGGTCTATAATATTCATTTCTGATCTCGTGATCAAGTCGCTAGGGTCAGTTGTCCCGAAGCTACGCTCGATAATTGTAAGTCATCACGATGGACAGTTACTATGAACTATGCTATATCTCCTCTGCATATCTGAGCCATAATTCAATAATTCTATCCGAACGAACTTCTGAATCCGAGCACTTCATGCACTACCTCTAACGAATCTGTCAACCAAATACCGCTTAACCACCTAGAGTCTTACTATCTATCCAAGCCATAAATAGAGAACTGCGCTCGTTGAAACCGTCTTCTATCACTCCTTCGTTCTACCATAAATCCATCAAAAAAATTGAACTGCCATGTTCGACTTCTCGCACTACCACTTTCAATGATTTCTAAAATAAAAGAGTTGCTCCAATTCTTATCCGTTAGCCATGTTTCACTGTGCACATCTAACTTGCTCGAGCAGCACAGTAATTTGATCCAACGTTACTCTCTTGTTTAGCTATCTTCAAAAGTCAATCTGTCACAATTCTTTGCTCTCGTTCTATTCCTTATTCCGTCTTGATTTTTCTATGTTCCGATTAGTCCACACACTCTCAATGACTCATGCATCAGTTCCAACATAAATCTCAAATCCATATTGCCTTTACTTGTTACCTCAATCTGCCTCAGTACTGCACGTGTTAACTTCCAATCTGACTTAACATCAACTAGACTTGCCTCATGCCCGTTTATGTCTTTCGGAGAATCCGTCTACTATCGTTGCACCATTTTGCCAAATCTCACTTCCGTTAAACCACGAGTCCAACTTCTCGAGCACCAATATCCAAAATTCTTTAAGTCCATACGAATCCATCATATTGCCCCTCCAAACCAGATCGTGTTTCATTACTCAACCAACAGCTCCAATGTATTTCCAAAATTCGTAGTCCATGCTCGCTATCCTTCGATTCACCCATCGCTAACTCAAGAATTTTCTAACTGTTCGTTCCTCATGCTCAACTCTCTCTTTGTATCCATGAATGCTACACCGAACTTCCAAATCGTGCAAACGAACTCTGATATTCAGCTTTCCATCTGATCGATCTCTACTTATTTCCAATACTTGGTCCGCATCAATCCTTCAAATTCCAAACACTTTCCCATTGCTTGTTCCTTTTCTGGTCCATCACTCAAGTCCAACGATACTTCCATTTGCACAAGTTCGTTCTTGATTTCTCAGGTCTAATTATGTATCAAACAATACCTGAGTCAAATTATATTGTACCATATATCACTTGAAAATATAGTCGCTCTAGCGTTTACTCTGTGTCGACAAATGCCAATTCCAAACCGACTCTTCCGGTGTGATCCTGTAGATCGTAACTCAACATTCGCTTGCTCAATGTTCCTTTTTCTAACTCCACTGATGTGCACCAACGAACTTACATTCTTGTTACCTGTGTCCATTGAGGCAATTCCTTCGATGTCTATCCAAAATATTCTAATGCCACTTAACTATGTGATATACCATATACTACTCGAATCAAGTCACTACTCATATCATAATTCCTAGCACTGATCCAAGATTTATTCGAACCATCCCTTATGCATGATCATGCCATCCCCAACTTAAGTTTGACACAAAACTCAGCCAACGCGTGAACTATCTTATCAATCATGCTATGCAATGTATGCCATGTTCCATTCTCGATACTTCCAACTATTCTCAAACCGTCCGATATTTTTGCTACACGAGCAACCCGTGCAACGATCTCTTCCAAGTAATCCAACCCAATACCCAATTATTTCTCATATTTGCTGTACGAGCAACTCGTGCAATGCTATCCTGATATCCCCAAGCCAACTCAAACATGCTCAGCCAATGCCCTATGTGATATACCCAGCCAAAAATCAAACTACATCCAACACATTCGCTATACGAGCAACTCGTACAATAATCCATTCTCATCTGATGCTTCTAAACATACCACATAACCAATCTCGTCTGCCATCCAACTGCTTCATTGATGCAACCAGAAATTCCCCGAACGACAAGCCAAGCCAATGCAACGACACCTCTCAACTTGCTGCACAAATTCAACAATGCCACACAACTTGCTGCACGAATGCAACAACGCCCTACAATGCTAAGCGATCTACCAAAAACCAACAAAAGCAACGCAACAAAAAACAACATGCACCCACAACCAGCAAATATATAGACTTATTGTATAAAATATCCAATGCGGCACCGAGTATAGCCAAGAGCTAAATGACACAAGAAAGCTATTTAGAGTTTGTGATGAACCAAAGAAAAAAGTCCATGGGAATGAACCGGGCGCTCTGATACCAATATGTCATGCTCCAATCTCCCGCAAGCTCAATCGTCCCCGTTGAACGTGAATTACCATGTTGCAGCGTTCCCACCGAAAAATTGTTCTCATCGGGACATGATATCGTACGAGCCTGGAGTTATGCTCGCACAAGGCGATGTTGTCAAACATCAAAGTTATCATCGAAATGACTAAGTTGCAGCAAAAGTCAAGTATTGTGTACCAAGCACACATCAGAGTAACCGCAGCGAAGCTCTCGATAGGGTCCAAATAAAAATGCCACAAAGGAGATTGCCACAAAGGCGATGCAATACTCTTGCTCTTTCTCTTGCCCACAAAGGTACTTACTGTTCATATATCATGTCCCGTATATTCAAACAATGCCAGTATACTTGCGTACCTGAAATAATGCCCATAAACGTGGGTCAGTACACAACCGTACTGGTGAGTGGGGTAACCCACTCGTCTAAACCGACACTAAGTAGATAGTGAATGCAAACAGTTATATGGTGATCTTTCTACTTGAATCCTAGATTCATTTCATGGCAAAAGTATGACATGTTAAGGAAAACTGTAAAGCAGGTTAAGCATGCAAGCATTCAACTCAAGCAAAATATACAAGCAAATATATCCAACTCAAAAGGAAACTAGCATGCAAACCGTCCTACTCAAATCTAAGCAACGCTTGAACCTATCAAACTATAATCCAAGCCCCAATATTCACCCTCAAACCAAGCCACAATCTAAGCCTTATTAATCCAATCATCGATATGCACACTCTTGCCGAGGCAAGGTGGCCGTCGCCTACACGAAAAATACAAACCAAACCAAAGCAAAGCATACCAACTCTTATTTATATGAAGTCACTGGCCAAGCCATAAAGGACTAATCAATTATAGTTCTATCCGATCCAGCGCTGAGTAGCTAGCCCGCCTGGTCGTATCGAACTGCCGGCACCGCACCCAAGGCACGTTAGCATTTGTCTCCTCCATGACCGAATGGTCCCGGTGTCCCGGAGCCTTCCCGTTTAAGAAAACCAAACCTTGTGTGTAGCGCCCCGTTCTCCCGGTGCGGAGAGTGCGGCTAAGAAACACAAGACGGTATCGTTCGATCGGGATAGATTGAAACAAGAACTCGTCCTCGTTATGGATTTGTTTCTTCGGAATCGATTCCCATATTCAGTGGACCGTGTCCCCGGGATCGACTTAGCGGCAGAGTCAGGAGGGACCTCTCCGCTGCTATCTTTTATTGCCTCAGTTTTCGATGTCGCTTGTTGCTTTCGTTCTTTGAGTTAGTTTTGGGATTTTCTTGTTTTCCTTGAACGGTTTTGATGGTTTTCATTATTTTCGTTCATTGAACTACACTTCAATTCCGAGATTGGAAAAGTGGAAGAGGTATTGATCGAGCTATTCGTAATGCAGGTGAACGAGCAGTAGGCGGCTTACGAGCGGAGTCGTGAAGCGCCTCTTTCCTTCTCCCTTCCAACAATCTAAGTGAGTAGCTACCAACCCGATTAGCTAGCCCTGCTTCCAGTCTTCACATCTAATAAATCTGTATTCTTCTTTGCCCCGATCAAATGATACCAAGTAATAATAAAAGAAACCAAGATAAAAAGGAAATGGACTTGGATTATATTGCTTGTCATTCAACTTGGGAACGGTTATTAAACTGCATGCTTGTTCATATGAATGTTCTTTACATGCTTCAAGTTTGCTAGAATGCATCTTCTTCCATAAATTGTGCTAAGTATGGAATACACTTGTTATGAAATAAACTGTCAGGAAGACTATGCAAAATGAATCATGCAATGTTGCTTATCTCATGTTCATGTTGCCTCAAACGCATCAATGTTAACGTATCACGAACGATTGATCACGGACAACTTGTGCACAAGGTAACGGATTTCTGCGGACGGTTGCTGGGGCACTGGCACCGATCCGGTCCTGACGGAACTTCATGATAGTCTCACGCATCTGGACAAGGATAGTCTGCAGCCACCAACGAATCTTTGCTGCATTCCATCCTCGTTCAAGACTAAACGGTCCATAATGGCTTCTAGCCAGTGATCCCAACGTGTATATTTAAACCTGTTGCATACTAACTTGTGTCTTCGTGGCAGGGAAGGCATGGTAAGTATTGTGCAGGTAATTCAGACGGGCAGGTAAAATCTACCGAACGGTGGCATGTTTATTTCAGTAAAAATTCTATATGCTGCTTACTTGTAAATGAACTAAGGCAAGATAGAAACCCACAAATATGTATGATTCATTAAAACAACGTGTTGATTGGTGTAGTTCGGTTAGCTCACCTTCACCAGTATATTTCGACATGCTGACTCTCGTTGAAACAGGTTCTCCGCACCAAGGCGAACCGAGCGAGGAGCCGAAGTCGTCTTCCCGATCCAGTCCCGCTGTTGGCGCATCTTCACCGCGCCCCTTGAAGCATTTTGAAGTCAGAGGCTGCAACTCTTCATACACAAATGCAGCTCCGTGGCAAAGCTGTCCTCCAGCCTGGAGGTCTATATCTTTTGAAGTTTAGTAAAGGGATATAATGTACAGGACTGCTATCTCATTTTGAGTCAACACTTTTGTAAGCCCGTGCGGCATATTAGCTAACTCGTTCAAGAGTTTGTAATAGATGTTCATTATCAATAAAGAAAACTTTTCCATATTTTAAATATGTGTTTTAATTTATCTGCGTACTCTGAATATGTGCTTGCTATGCAAATCATTAAACCCTTATGCGGGCGCAACCCCAGGCCCGCACGGCGGTCACGATTCGGGGGACGCCTCGACGATTCTAAGGAATCGGGTCATAACATAATGGTATCAGAGCACAGATTCAAGTTCCTTAGACTTCGGGCTGGAAAACTTTCTTTAACGATCAAATTCCTGTGTGAACTCTTGAACTCGCTAGGCCAAAAATGAGATACATTCATGCAATAAGTCCATACTACATTATAATTCTAATGTAATTTACCTTCTTTTGAAGGAATGGCACCAGCGCAATCTACAGCGCAAGCACCAAACGAAACACAAGAAAGTAGTTCGGGTACTTCGGGAAGCTCTCGGAGCCAGCATGGCATATCTCAAGTCGACCCGCTAGAGCGGGTGATGCAAATGTTAGAATCGCAACGACAAAGAGATGATGCTCGTCAAGCCAAGTTCGAAAGCAATTTAGAGACCCGATTCTCAGTCCAACAGAAGCAGGTAGATGCCCTGCAACAGATCGTTCAGACTTTGGCTGCCAACCATTCCGCTGCAACAACAACGACTCCGGTGGAACAGCCCGTGCTTGAAGTAGAGACACCGTAAATTCCAAGGCCGAGGGACGTGACTGCCTTCGACTTTGGCCACTTTAAGAAAGTCTGCAACACCCCATTCAACGGGACTGAGGACCCAGTGGTAGCTCTAGATTGGCTAGCCGAACTTGAAGATCACTTCGCTCTGCTAGTGGTCCCCGAAGATAAGCGCGTCGCCTGTGCCCAACTTCAGCTCCGCCTCAACGCGCACGATTGGTGGAACGTGCATCGACGATCTCTCCAATTTGATCACGGAGAGGAGGCGATCTCGTGGACGACTTTTTGTGCCGCGTTTGAAGAGGAGTTTATACCCCCTCCAGTACAACGTCAGATGAAAAACGAGTTCGTGCAGCTGCGGCAGGGCAGTATGACAGTTAAGCAATACTCCGCCGAATTCAACCGACTCTCCAAATTTGCTAGGGCCTATTTACCTGATGCAGCGAGTCTAAAAGGTTTGAAGGCGGTTTGCGCCCTACCATTCACGGGCACGTAGTCGTTAATCAGTATGGAACCATGTGTGAAGTCATGAATCACGCCCTATCTCTTGAACCGCAGTATCCTCACGTTTCCACCGACGCTGTGCATACCTACAATCACAAACGTCAAGGCAACGATAGAGGAAATACTGCTGCAAAGTGCCCTAACCACGGCGGTCCTCAGAGAGGAAACCCAGGGCAACCATGTTCTTATTGTAAGAAACCAGGGCACACAGCTGAAATGTGCCGCAAGAAACTCGGGCAATGTCTCATTTGCGGTGACTCAACCCACCGAATTCATGATTGCCCGAACTATTCAGTTCATCATCCTTAACGGTAAGCATTATTCTTAAATTTTGGGACGAAACTTCCAATTGGTTGGGTAGGATGTAGCGCCCCGTTCTCCCGGTGCGGAGAGCGCGGCTAAGAAATACAAGATGATATCGTTCGATCGGGATAGATTGAAACAAGAACTCGTCCTCGTTATGGATTTGTTTCTTCGGAATCGATTCCCATATTCAGTGGACCGTGTCCCCGGGATCGACTTAGCGGCAGAATCAGGAGGGACCTCTCCGCTGCTATCTTTTATTGCCTCGGTTTTTGATGTCGCTTGTTGCTTTCGTGCTTTGAGTTGATTTTGGAATTTGCTTGTTTTCCTTGAACGGTTTTGATAGTTTTCATTATTTTCGTTCATTGAATTGCACTTCAATTCTGAGATTGGAAAAGTGGAAGAGGTATTGATCGAGCTATTCGTAATGCAGGTGAACGAGCAGTAGGCGGCTTACGAGCGGAGTCGTGAAGCTCCTCTTTCCTTCTCCCTTCCAACAATCTAAGTGAGTGGCTACCAACCCGATTAGCTAGCCCTGCTTCCAGTCTTCACATCTAATAAATCTGTATTCTTCTTTGCCCCGATCAAACGATACCAAGTAATAATAAAAGAAACCAAGATAAAAAGGAAATGGACTTGGATTATATTGCTTGTCATTCAACTTGGGAACGGTTATTAAACTGCATGCTTGTTCATATGAATGTTCTTTACATGCTTCAAGTTTGCTAGAATGCATCTTCTTCCATAAATTATGCTAAGTATGGAATACACTTGTTATGAAATAAACTGTCAGGAAGACTATGCAAAACGAATCATGCAATATTGCTTATCTCATGTTCATGTTGCCTCAAATGCATCAACGTTAACGTATAACGAACGATTGATCACGGACAACTTGTGCACAAGATAATGGGTTCCTGCGGACGGTTGCTGGGGCACTGGCACCGATCCGGTCCGGGTGGAACTTCACGATAGTCTCACGCATCTGGACAAGGATAGTCTACAGCCACCAACGAATCTTTGTTGTATTCCATCCTCGTTCAAGACTAAACGATCCATAATGGCTTCTAGCCAGTGATCCCAACGTGTATATTTAAATTTGTTGCATACTAACTTGTGTCTTCGTGGCAGGGAAGGCATGGTAAGTATTGTGCAGGTAATTCAGACGGGCAGGTAAAATCCACCGAACGGTGGCATGTTCATTTCAGTTAAAATTCTATATGCTGCTTACTTGTAAATGAACTAAGGCAAGATAGAAACCCACAAATATGTATGCTTCATTAAAACAACGTGTTGATTGGTGTAGTTCGGTAAGCTCGCCTTCACTAGTATGTTTCGACATGCTGACCCTCGTTGAAATAGGTTCTCCGCACCAAGGCGAACCGAGCGAGGAGCCAAAGTCGTCTTCCCGATCCAGTCCAGCTGTTGGCGCATCTTCACCGCGCCCCTTGAAGCATTTTGAAGTCAGAAGCTGCAACTCTTCATACACAAATGCAGCTCCGTGGCAAAGCTGTCCTCCAGCCTGGAGGTCTATATCTTTTGAAGTTTAGTAAAGGGATATAATGTACAGGACTGCTATCTCATTTTGAGTCAACACTTTTGTAAGCCCGTGCGGCATATTAGCTAACTCGTTCAAGAGTTTGTAATAGATGTTCATTATCAATAAAGAAAACTTTTCCATATTTTAAATATGTGTTTCAATTTATCTGTGTACTCTGAATATGTGCTTGCTATGCAAATCATTAAAGCCTTGTGCGGGCGCAACCCCCGGCCCGCACGGCGGTCACGATTCGGGGGACGCCTCAACGATTCTAAGGAATCGGGTCGTGACATTGTGCGCAACAGGTTGTCCATGACCGATGCAAACACCAAGTAGGTATGATTAGAGAATCGAGCATTCTCGCCCCACCAAACGATCCTAGCCTCATCCAACCAACTATCCATAATCATGCTCCAACTTATATCCCAAGGCACCATCTCAAGTTATCCCCATAGGCACTATGCCACTTCTCGACACAGTGCTCCATTTGGTGCAACACCATTCGCTCAGAAAACTCTGTGGCACAATACCCCAACAGAGGCACAATGCCCTCACCGGTTTTGAACCACAACTGCACGTTTTGCTTGACAAAGCGTCCAACTGATACTCGTGTACAGATGCACGCTCGCTCGCCCGCCCGAAGTTCCTCGATGTTCCAACCAAGATGATCCACTCAAGCTCCAACTGCCTACTCAAGCTCCAACTGCCCAACGCAAAACCAACTCAAGCCACAAATCATATCCAACCAAATGACGCACACTCTATGCACGCCACAGTGTAGTGACTTTCATGTTCTAGTCCAAGTGTTCAAGCCATTATGTGTGTTCCATATTATTAGACATGAAGGAGTAGAGGAAAAGGGACAGAGCCCACTCACCAAGTCTGATTCCGTCAAGCACCCTACCTTGCCGATACGGCCGATCCCTTGAACCCGTGGTTCGATGCAAAGCACGATCTACTCAATTGGTATGACCGTGCGAGCAGGCCGTACTCTCCAAATTATCTGACCGATCGGACTTAGGAAGGCAACATTATCGCTCCAATCCTGCTATCTCAGTACTGCTCTGAACGAACACCTGATTCCATCGAACTCCGCTACCGATCTGCACATAAAACCAACTCAAATCAATACTTGTTTTCAAATCCAATAAATAAAAAATGTAACTAGCTATTGCCTTATTCAATCCGACTTAGCGTAATGCATCGTACGGTTGTGGGGCATTACATGTGTATGGAGGAGCTTCAGGTTCGGACACGAAGGTGGACAGATTCAGGAGTTCTAATCTCGAAAGAATTGCACCGTCCGCTTGGTTGGGCCAGCCAAGGGTGAAAAAGTTTGTCGGAACGTTAACACATTTCGGTGGAAGACATAATTCGGGGACCGACAGCCAAGACTCACGCTGAGGCTGATCGTCAGGGACTTCAGTCTTGGCCGTGTTATTGATATCGGCAGGATCCCAGTGGTACAGGAGGTGCTACGCATGAAAACTAGCATCGACGTGATGGTCGAGGAACTGGAGATAACGGAAGATGCAAAGCAACTCGGGGGATCAGAGATTGGTGGCATGGAGGAGCAGGTTTTCTGTGCGGGGTAACAGACATGAAGTCCAGTTGAGGAGCCATGGATCCAACACCTCTCATCAGACTTGAAAAGAAAATTGTTGGGAATCAAGTCTGCTGAAGGGGGGTAGAGTTCGGTCCAAACTCGGTCCCTGACTGAGTTCAGGCCGAACTCGGTATGGTGTTCCATAACCTCAAAACCGAAGTCGGTTCGAGTTTCGTGTCGGTGGCGGCTGCTAGAGTTTTGAAGTTTTTATGTTATATTTTGGACCGTTGGATGCTAGTGGTCGGCTGGATCTTATGGTTGACTATTTTTAGGGTTTTCTAACCCTAAAATAGGTTTCTCATCCTATAAATAGGGAGGAGGGTGGAGGCACAAAGGAGAAGCACAAGTTGGAGATTCGGGGTGCTCCTCCACAAAAAATCTAAGAGAAAGTCCGTACTTTGCTCTTAGGATTTCGCCATCCAAGACAGAAGGAAGAAGGAGATATAATCGAGCAGTCGTCAACTTCAGTTAGGGAGATTGCTATGGGTTGGTGAGTGATTTTAATTATAATATTCTTCCTTTCTTCTTGAATGTGGTGAGGGGGTTGAACCTATTAGGGCAAAGGGTTTCAACATTAGTTTTTGCAATGTTGTAATTTCATCTGAGTTATAAAGATTGAGATTTGTCCAGTTGATGTAGTCACCGTCATATACTTGTTTTCATCTGTGCTTGGTGTTCGTAGATTGGTTGGTTATCTCAGGTGGGTTGGAAAACGGTTCTTCCGCTGAGCGACCAACACGTGGTATCAGGACGCACGTGTTCCCAACACGTGGTATCAGAGCGCATGTGTTCCCAACAAAATCAATATTGGAAAAAAAAATGGGTTTAGATAGTAGTAAATTTGCTCACGATTGTCAAATTGAAAATTAGATTTATAGTCTTTGTTTCAATGTTCAAACTATAATCTTGATCATTGAAATTTTTGTGTTTAAAATTTTTATTAGGATATTTTAAGTTCAGTTTAGAAGAACTAAAACTCTGGCACTGTCCTTGACCATCGCTGCTTTAATTTTCTCGGAAAAAAAAAATCTCAATAGATCAACTACGACGAGCTACCTGCAGATATGCTAGTATTGTTGATGAGAATGCAAGAAATAAAAGATGAATTGATAAGCTATAAAGTAAAGAGAATGTGTGTGTGCGCTTTATTTCATTGGTAAGGTTTATTATAGAGTTGATAGTTTATAGAAAAAAATGCACAAATATTAAATACTTAGTTGCTTCTTCACACTAGGTGGTATTACAAGCAACCAAATTAACATTGATTGGACCTTGTTACTAAATGTCAAATACCTAAAGTTTAGCTTATTTATGCTCGATCTGTAATTTTTATTTTCATCATCCATTTACCAGCAGTCGAATAGGCCCTTTGTTACTAAACTTTTGAGACTTTTTGTGCACTCCCAAAATGGTTTTCACTCAAGATTTGCCACATGGCTCCTCCCTATTGGGGGGTGAACAAACACCATGGTATTGGTGTGTGAACAAAAATGGACTCTTATTTAGAGAATAAAAAGAGTAAATCTCCCGTGTTTTAATAATAATAATAATAATAATAATAATAATAAACAACAAACAACGAGAGACCACATATACAAGAGGAGATAAAAAAGAAATATAATATACAAACTCAAATAAACTAAAAGATCTGCCGGCCAGTTGAAGCTTGTTGCAATAGCGGACATATGTTGAATTGAGGGGCACTGTCCCCTCCCCCCTCCTACTGAAATTTTGAAAAATAATTTCGAGTATAAAATATGCAATCTTGTCTCCTCTCATTTTTCATTTTGTCCTGTCCTAACCCACTAAATTTACCTATCTAAGAATCCAACAACCTCAACTCCTCAAGCCCAATTGCAAATACAAAAGTTATACAACCCAATAATAACACACAATTCTAAATTCAAATCCAACTAAAAGTCAAACCCAATTTAAACATAAATCCATCAGAAATGTTAAGATTACTACCAAAACATTACACCCTAGTTACAACTGCTGAGGTGGAGCTGATATGACAAAGATGATGTGGCATGTATGAGAGAAAACAACCAAACAGAAGTTGTATAAACCCTAATTTCGGGAGCTCTTCTTCCCCCCCCCCCCCCCCCCCCCCCCAAACGGAAGAAGAACATCATTTCTTCCGGAAAAAAAAAAATCGGATTTCGGCGACTCGGACTTCGGCAGCTGAAGGGAAGGGACGGGTACTTCTCCCTCTCACTCACTTTCTCTCTCTAAAACTCTCACTCTTTCTCTCCCTCTCAAACTCTGACTCCTCTGAAAATGGTGGTCAAGGATAAGAACATATAAACCCTAATTTTTCTCTCTCTACTCTCTCTCTCTCTCTCTCTCTCTCTCTCTATACCATCTCTTACTATAAACTAAGGGGAAAGTGAAACAAGGGAAAAATGAAAATTTAAACAAGAAAAAACTGAAATTTGTAAATTAGGATTTCGTTTCGATGTTGATTCTGAAATTAGGGTTATGATTTTGAAATTTAGATTCTGAAATTAGAGTTTTAATTTCTGAAATGAGGGTTTTATATATTATTTTTTCTTGCAAACCCCTCTTCTTCTTAGTATAAGGGGCTACATAGTATTAAAATACTTCTAAAATTACCCAGGTGGTGGATGCATGCCTTACTGAATTCACACAAACGCTTCTTCGATCATATTAGACTTGGAAATTGTTAAGGTGGTACTCATTAATTTTAGATAGTTTTAGAAGTAATTCAATGCTAAATAACAAGTATTTGACAATTAAATTCAACAGAAAATTTACTGTACCGATAATAAATTTATATTAATTAAATATACCGATAGAAGTTTGGGAAATTTTAAAATTATAATACATATCGCCAACTAAGTTGACAAAATTTTGGAGAACTTGATTTTCGCCAACCCAGTTGGCAAAAATCCGACCAAGAATCTGGCGTGTTACATATTTGGGCGGGAGAGGGCTAATTTTTGCCAACTCAGTTGGCAAAAGGCGAAAATATGGTTTTGGGTTTTTTTTGGTTTTTTTATTTGGTTTTTTGTTTAGGGGTTTATTTAGTTTGGTTTGTTTTTTGGTTTTTTGTGTTGTTTTCTTTATGTGTTTTTTTGTTTCTTGTTTTTGTAGGTTTATTTTCTAGGTATGTTAATAATATCTCTGTCATAGTAACGTTCATATTGTAATATTCATATTTTAACGTACAAATTTTTACAATGGCTCAATTTTCATTGAAATAGCTACATTCAAATAAAGTTTGTACAGATATAACAATTTCATCGACCTCTCTTGGCTAATTCTCGATAGTTCAAACGATCAATCTCTCTTAGATTGAGTCGGTCCCTATTTTCTCGTGTATTCTCCGGGGCCGCATCATCACCACCTCCTTGACTGTCCTCCACTTGAGATGGCAACGGTGATGATGGAGTTGTCAAGATATGCGAATAGGTGGTAACGCCGGGGGCGAATAGGCTAGGAATCTCCCTCAGGGACCCACTGAGAATCTCCCTCGGGGGCCCACTGAGAAGTGCCCACACCGGCCGTCGCCTAAGAAGTGCCCCACTCAGGCCAATGAGAAGTGCCCGCACCAGTCCACTGAGAAGTACCTGCACCATCCCACTAAGTAGTGCTCGTACCGGCCGTCGCCTGAGAAGTGCCCCAGTCAGGCCAATGAGTAGTGCCCGCACCAGCCCACTGAGAAGTGCCCGCACCATCCCACTGAGAAGTGCTCGCACCGGCCGTCGCCTGAGAAGGGACATCGTCATCTTGCATTGGCAGACTATCATCTTGATACCAAACTGAGGTATACTTCCTAGGGGGGCGTGCTTGTCATTGTACAACAAGATCCTGAGGATAATCTCCTAGAATAAGTAAGGGAGGGTTCGGAGGAGTCGGTCCTCGTTACATAGCAGCCAAAAATTTATCAATAGCTGTGAGCAACGGGTCGCCCACTGGATGATTTTGGTATGCGATATTTAAATCTGTAAGCTGAAATATAATAATTTATGAGAAGGAGATTTTGGTTTAGGACATAATAAAAGAAAATTTATAAACCATCCAAGAGAATAAAGGCATTGCCGTAGATTTTTAAATAGTTTCAATTTATGAGAACAATATGTAATTTTATTGAAATAGAACAAAGTTACATTCCAATAAAGTTCGTACTGATATAACAATTTCATCGACCTCTCTTGGCTAATTTACGATAGTTCGGACGATCAATGTCTCTTAGATTGAGTCGGTCTCTCTTTTCTCATATATTCTCTAGGGCTGCATCATCACCACCTCCTTGACTGTCCTTCACTTGAGATGGCATCGGTGCTGATGGAGTTATCAAGATATGCGAATAGGTGGTAAAGCCGGGGGCTCCCAAATTTTTGCCAACTCAGTTGACGAAAATCTGTCTATTCCCGCCAAAAAGTCAAATTTTTGCCAACCCAGTTGGCGAAAATTAATTTCTCCAAAATTTTGCTAACTCGGTTGGCAATATGCATCGAAATTTTAAAATTTTTCAAATTTCTATCGTTATATTTAATTAATATAAATTTATTATCGGTACAGTAAATTTTCTGTAAAAAATGAAAAATAAAATTACCGAAAGTAAAATTAGGAGATCGAAACATCGTTTTTTTCCGTTTCTAAAAATTTTGGAAGTCCATCAAACGGTAAAAACCATTTATCCCGAAGTACTTTTCCATACGGTCATTTTGGCACAAACTGGACCTTGTTTCAATCTCTTAGTGAAAAGTTATGATACTTTAAAGTTTTATATTTTATATTTTTGCCTGTAACATGTACGTCTTACTTCGGATGAAAACTCTCTCTACACGAATTGTGTTACTCTTGTCGAAAACATACAAATCGACCTATTGTTTGACAAAAACGATTTCAAAAAAAAATAGTTATGACCATTCGAAGTATACTCGACGACAGACGTATTCTTACGGTAGATTTTTTTTTTGGGTTCAATTTTAACTTGTTTTATTTTGGATGTTAAATTTTATTTTTTTCTAATTTATTTAAAAAAATTATTGCTACAACAACTTTTTTAAAATAGAACTAAACCTAAATAAAATTAAACACAAAAAAACCTAAAAAAAATAAACACAAAAAAAAACCCAAAAAAAAATCCAAAAAAAAAAAAACCATTGGCATATTTTCGCCAACTCGATTGGCAAAAATTTGAAAATATAAAAAAAAAATTTATTTCATATTTTCGCCAACTCAGTTGGCGATATGTATCGTAATTTCAAAATTTTCCAAACTTCTATCTGTATATTTATTCAATATAAATTTATTATCGGTACCATAAATTTTCTATAAATTCAATCATGTTAGTTCATTTGGGAAATTATGTAGCCATTCCACACAAGTATTTAACCATTATGGTGATATTTTCTTCCTCATATTAGACTTTGGATGATGGTAACTAAATTTTCTTTTCTGTTATTTCAAAGCTTGAGTAAATTCTAATGTTTAGTTTAACATATTGAAATCCTAATGTCCTAACATGTTTAGGCTCCCAAATGGCACAAAATGAAACAAATGAAGCTGAACGAGATCTTGCTAAGATCCCATGTTATTGTGAAGTTACTTCTATGTGCAAATTACTCATTGAAAATATCCCTTGGAATCGTGGTCGCAAATTTCTGAAATGTGCAAAGGAGGTATGATTTTTTTTTTTGTAGTTTAGATCATTATTTTCATTTTTGCAAAATTGAATTTTTTTTTTTTATTGTTCTTATTTTGATTTACATAGAATGATGGATGTGATTTTTTGTTGTTGGACGGATGAACTTCGATTTTGTGGTTGCTAAGCCGGCTTTTGCAAAATAAGAACATCGAAGATGCCTATGAGCTTAGGACAAAAGTTCTATTGTTGTCCATCATCTACTAGTGTAAGTAATTTTTTTTTACTTTGTTCACAAAAATTCAATTATTATTTATATGTATCTGTGATTACAATTATAATTTGTTTGTTTAAGATGTGTAGAGGGAAAATCCAGGTTGTGAATATATTGATTGGATGCAAAAATCTAAGGCTTCAAAGACAAAGAAGAAACGGAAACTAGTAGATGATGGGGCTACTAGTTCTTCGGGACAGGACAAGGATATCATGAAGGAGATCCTATTGGAAGTTGAAATTGAACACCGTGTAGCGCAACGTCAAGTCGAAGTATATGGTTCCTTTTTGAAGAAATTTGGGGGATTTAAGATTTAATAATTTGGAGGATTTAAGATTTAGTAATTGTATTGTAATGACTAAAAATCTCTCGGTTCAATTGTCTCAAAAATCTAATGTTTTGGCATTGTATCATATTTTGTGTTAATATAATTACCATTTTCTATTTCATTTTAGGTCCGTATTGACTGTCTGGTGTCGGAACTGCTGTTGAACTACTGTTGAGCTTTGCATGTCTTGTGTCTAATGGTTTAATTGCTTGACCTTCTGGTCTTGGGATAAAGCTTGCCTATTGAGTTTTAAATACTCTAGAAAATGGATAAATACATTTCCAAAAGAAGCAAGTTTTGAAAGGATAAATATTTTTGAGAGCTGGATAAAATTTCAGAGGACCTGTAAAAGATGGTCACATAAGTTAACCAGCAAAACAGAGATCAGCCGAACAAATTTAAGAGGAAAAGTAAAAATGGAAAAGAAATTATGGAAAGGTGCACTTGTAGCCTGGGAACAAATTAGTACATAAAGTCAATATATGTAAGTTCATAAATTCCAAGCTTCATAAAATCTAAGCTTTCATTACATCCACAATTCTAAAAACGTCATATAATCCAAACATCATTACATCCATAGTTCTAAAAAAAATTATTGTATAATATTTCATTGTAGCCTCGGAACAAATTACATCAACCGAACAGAGATCAGCAGAACATAGATGGATAATATTTTATTGTAGCCTTGGATCAAATTAGTACATAGAGTCAATATATGTAAGTTCATAAATTCCAAGCTTCATAAAATCCAAGCTTTCATTACATCTACAATTTTAAAAACGTCATATAATCCAAACATCATTACGTCCATAGTTCTAAAAAATTTCCACAATCCAAACTTAATATAATGAACAGCTATATCACCAAATACTACACCATTGGCCAGGAGCATCATAATTCTTCTCTCCCGCAAGCAAATGGTGATTAGATCAGCAATAACACCACGAGTTAATATAGGCAAGATGTCCATACAGATGCACCCATATCATATTAAATGTACCTATACCACACCTTTAAATTTTTGAAGAAATGAAACCCCAGTAAATTTGGCTATTTTATTTCAAATATTGAAAGCCAAACAACCAATAAGAACTAAGGAGTAGATAGGATAGGAAGCATCAAATACAATTTTAATTCTAAATATTAAACTTGAGATGAACTAAGGATTAGGTAAAAACCATCAGTTGCTAGAAGGATTATGCTTCTTCTTCTCCAGAAAGTTGACAGCTTCTTGCTCTTTTGGAACCATAGTTGATTCTCAACATTTATCAAAATGATAATGATAAGTACCTGACATAAACTTCTCTGCTCGACCTTCTACATTATACATTGCTACCTTAGCTTAGCTTAATATGGAGTATGGAGGCTTGATATAGTAGTAAGAGCATAGTATCAGAGAGTGGCTCAGGCATAGTATCAGTATGGCTCAGTATGAAGAGGCTTTTCTTTGTAATCTAGCATTGTGTTCTCCATTGCTAATTTTCAGCTAAAACATTTTCCAGCATACCCGAGTATCAGATACAGTTTAGTATCAGATAAACCAAATATTAAACCAGAAATGCTAAGACTACAACCAAAACATTACAACCCAGTTACAACTGCTGAGGTGGCACTGATATGGTGTCATGCCCCAGTCCCAAAACGTATGGGACCAGACACGTGGCAATGGCCAGCTGGTATGACTCCGTAGGGCTTTCCAATTTAATGGATCCGAAGAAGTGCACTTACACTGTCCACGGTCAAGTGATCCAGTTAATAATCTAATTCTAACATGCAACAACTAAACTAAATCTCAATCCATGGTAAATCAATCTCAAGAAGGAACGATATGCATCATCAGTCTGCAGCCAATAATACATTCGATCGAATAGGCCAAAAGAACAATATAGGCCTATAAACACTAGGCTCTAAAAGCATAATAAAAAATGGAAGGTAAACTTGATGTGATCCCAGTAAAGTATTCACTTGCCTTGATGCATGCCCCTGGTTCGGGGATGCCTTAGTGACCTAACGGTCCCGGATACTTGCAGGTTCATTCAGGCACGGAACGACTACTTAGTAGTCTCCCGGGGTTTGGATGAAAACAAGGCAACATACAAGCAGACAAGCATGCATTTGTATAAACACAAACATTCACGTTAGCTCGGGCCCGAAGGTAAGCCGAGGAGTGAGATCGTAAGGGACTTCCCGAGCGACACGTTCTAGGGTAGCATGCGAGGGTCTGAACATATATATATAAGCAATATTTTATTTCCATGTTCTAGCATAAGCAATACAAGTTGGGATTATTCCCTTAGCTAGGTGCATTGTATTCTTATAAGCATGCATGGGGTGATTAACCTAGCGACTAGCATGTATTATTCCACATTTTATGTGTATTGGCTAAGAAAAGACAAGTTCACCGTAGCTACCCACCTTAGCGATGATTTGCCTCGATTAAGCGATACGTCAAGCGAGCCTCTGAAAGCCTAAGCTGAAATCCTGTAGGGACAAGTCTGGATATCCTTTGCCTCAAACGAGTATTCTCGCCTAAGCAAAGCGGGTCGGGACATTGCACTTTTGCCGTTTAAATCGGCAGTCCGCTTGAGCGGAACGGGATGTTATATCCACCGATAACTGACAGGACCACCGATACGTGCCCCATGTCATGACCCGATTCCATAGAATCATTGAGGCGTCCCCCGAATTGTGACCGCCGTGCGGGCCTGGGGTTGCGCCCGCACAAGGCTTTAATGATTTGCATAGCACGCACATATTCAGAGTACGCAGATAAATTGAAACACAAATTTGAAACATGGAAAAGTTCTCTTTATTGATAATGAGCATCTATTATAAACTCTTGAACGAGTGAGCTAATATTGCCGCACGGGCTTACAAAAGGGTTGACTCAAAATGAGATAGCAGTCCTGTACATTACATCCCTTTACTAAACTTCAAAATGTATAGACCTCCAGGCTGGAGGACAGCTTTGCCACGGAGCTGCATTTGTGTATGAAGAGTTGCAGGCTCCTGTCTTCAAAATGCTTCAAAGGGCACGGTGAAGATGCGCCAACAGCTGGACTGGATCAGGAAGACGACTTCGGCTTCTCGCACGGTTCGCCTTGGTGCGGAGAACCTGTTTCAACGAGGGTCAGCATGTCAAAACATACTGGTAAAGGCGAGCTAACCGAACTATACCAATCAACACGTTGTTTTAATGAAGCATGCATATTTGTGGGTTTCTATTCTTGCCTTAGTTCATTTACAAGTAAGTTGCATATAGAATTTACTGAAATGAACTTGCCACCGTTCGGTGGATTTTACCTGCCCGTCTGAACTATATGCACAATACTTACCATGCCTTCCCTGCCACGAAGACACAAGTTAGTTTGCAACAGGTTTAAATATACACATTGGGATCACTGGCTAGAAGCCATTATGGACGAGTTATAGTCTTTGAACGAGGATAGTATGCAACAAAGATTCGTTGGTGACTGCAGACTATCCTTGTCCAGATGGGTGAGACTAACGTGAAGTTTTGCCCGGACCGGATCGGTGCCAGTGCCCCAGCAACCGTCCGCAGGAACCCGTTGACCTTGTGCACAAGTTGTCCGTGATCAATCGTTCGTGATACGTTATCGTTGATGCAGTTGAGGCAACATGAACATGAGATAAGCAACATTGCATGATTCGTTTTGCATAGTCTTCCTGACAGTTTATTTCATAATAAGTGTATTCCATACTTAGCACAATTTATGGAAGAAGATGCATTCTAACTAAATTGAAGCATGTATAGAACATTCCCTAACGAACAAGCAAGCATATGAGTAATCGTTCCCAAGTTGAATGACAAGCAATACAATCCAAGTCTATTTCCTTTTTATCTTAGTATCTTTTATTATTACTTGGTATCTTCTGATCGGGACAACAAGAATGCAAGAGTTTTAGGTGTAAAGACTTGGAAGCAGTGCTAGCTAATCGGGTTTGTAGCCGCTCACTTAGATTATTGGAAGGAAGAAGGAAAGAGGCGCTTCACGACTCCGCTCGCAAGCCGCCTACTGCTCGTTCACCTGCATTACGAACAGCTCGATTAATACCTCTTCCACTTTTCTAATCTCGGAATTGAAGTGCAGTTCAATGAACGAAAACAATAAAAACCATCGAAACCGTTCAAGAAAAACAAGCAAATCCCAAAATCAACTCAAAGCACGAAAGCAACAAGCGACATTGAAAACCGAGGCAATAAAAGATAGCAGCGGAGAGGTCCCTCCTGACTCTGCCGCTAAGTCGATCCCGGGGGCACGGTCCACTGAATATGGGAATTAATTCCGAAGAAACAAATCCATAACGAGGACGAGTTCTTAATTCAATCTATCCCGATCGAACGATACCGTCTTGTGTTTCTTAGCCGCGCTCTCCACACCGGGAGAATGGGGCGCTACACCCCATAGGAAAGATAAATTAGTAAATGCTCCCTGGAGTCGAAGAATTAGGAGAAAATACCTTCTCGAGCTTGTACCGTGTTACCACAATGTCCTTATCATGATTTTCTAGACGATGACGAGCAACTTACTAGCACAAAGATCTCTGAAGAATATGCTGAGCTCTGTCAACGGATCCCAAACGACATGTGGTAAAAAAATTCAAAATGCAATTAGAATTAACCTCTCCATGAATATGTAACAATCGTGTCTCTTCATATCCGTCAGTTTGTTCTCCTTGAGGTCGACACATCTTCTCAAGTTTGACATGTACCAGTCTGAAAATTTTAGGCCCTGAATCCACCTACAAAGTCTCCCTTTATCCTCCTTCTCCAGTGAGAAAATTGCCTTAGGCTACTTTAACTTTGCATTCCCCTCCTCTATCAAATGCCACGCAGGACGTCTACATATTTATTCTAAGTCCAACCTGGCCTTCAGATTATCTTTCGTCTTCCCCTTTACGTCCATTACAGTATTAATTATGTTGTTAAACACATTCTTCTCGATTTGTATGACATCAAGGTTTTGTCATATCAGATTGGTGCTCCAATATGCAGATGCTAGAATATACTCCTCTTCGTCCAGTTATGAGTGCAACCAAATCCGTCACACTTATACCCTTTAGAAGGCTCTTCGATAGCACTTGGTAAATCTTTTACCTCTTTTCATATCATGTATTCGAGACATCTTGGCGGTGGATTGGCCTTATCCACAAAGTCAGCATGAAAAGTATTCATGTTCCTCTGGTACGGATGATCCTTCGACAGGAATTGTCGATAAAAATCGAAGAAGGATGGTTTGCCTCTATGTTTCAAACAAAAAACTTTAGTACAGTCCATGCAATACGGACATGAGAGACGACCATGAGTGCTCCATTCTGATAATATTTTATAGGCCAAAAAGTCTTCGATGATCCACATAAGTGCTGCCCTCATATAAATATTCTGTTTTCTAGAAATATCGTACGTGTTGGCACCTATTTCTCACAACTGATTCAACTCTTCTATCAACAGTTGTAAATACACATCGATATTCCTCTTCGGATTGTTCAGACTTGGGATAATAAAGGCTAGGAACATATAAGGAGTCTCCATGCACATCTAGGGCGATAGATTGTAAGGAGTGACGATCACAGGCCAATACGAATACTGGGAGCCCGAAAGTCTGAATGGGGTAAATTGTCGAAGGAGAGTCCAAATCTGCATTACGCGAATTCGAAGCAAAATATGGATACTCTCGATCAAAGTACTTCCATGCTTCTCCATCGGATGGATGATCAAATACTCCTTCGATCTGTTTTCGTATGTGCCAACTCATATTTTCTGCAGGCTCCTTCCCCATAAACAACCTCTACAACCACGCCGTCAAAGTCAAGTAGTATTTCAAATCGGTAGGCTTTCTTGCACCGACAAACCTTTCTCTACCAGTGGCCTTGTAGCGATCAACACTACAAAATTTGCACGAGTCTTCATCCTTGTCGTCTTTGTAGTACAACATGCACCCGTTGTGACATGCATTAATTTTTTTGTATCCCATCTAGAGCGATCTCACCATTATCTTAGATCGATAGAAGTCTTTAGGCAACTTAGCACCCTCTGGCAATATCTCTATAATCAACTCCATCAGTCGGTTGTAGCATTCTTGTGACATATTAAAATTGGACTTAATGCTCAACAATCTTGTAACCACCTCCAACGTTGAATGATCCTCACAACCAGGAAATAATGGAGTCCTTGCATTCTCAAGTAACTCCATGAACTTTACAGCATCGACATTCGGTGCCTCCTCAACTGCATCATGATTATCTGAATTAAAACTAGGTCCGACAGCGTCAAAAATCATGTTCACGCACCAATCGTCGTAATCAGCATGGTCGTGGACATCCATATACGGCTCCACATAAAGCTCCGGCTCCGATGCTAAAGACACAAGTTCTCTGTGTGAGGTCCACTGATAGTAATTCGGCATGAAATCCCTTGAGTACAAATGATATGTCACATCCACTTCTGAGTGATATTTTAAATTGCGACATCTCACACATGGATACTTAATTTTGGTGCCATCCATGTACTGTGGGAACGCCTTAGCGAACTGTAAAAATTATTCTACCCCCTGTATGAATTCATCCCGCACACCGCACATGTCATCAGGATGACTGTTGTACATCCACGAATGATGATGTATATAGTAATTCAGATCCATTTCTAGATACTTCTGCAAAGATGAATAGACATCGTTCAAATATATTATCCAAATGGATGCAAAGATGGATACACATGTGAACATTAATAAAGGATATGTGTGACATCAGATATTCAATGTGAGCCATTCTCTGAAAAAAGAAATTTACTTCTGCAAGCCTTTTGATGCTATTAGAGTTAGACTAGATTTTCAAAAGTCTACTAGATTTCTGGTAGAACTCTAATAGCCTCAAAAGACTTACAGAAGTAATTTTTTTCCAAAGAATGGCTCACATGGACACTTGACTTCGGAGATGACGACAAGCGTTCCTAGTTATTCTACTTTTATAATTAGTATTATCTATGTGAAACTATTTACCACTTAACTTATATTTATCTAGCTTGTAAAATAAACCTAGTTATTCTACTTGTATAATGAGTATTATCTATGTGAAACTATTTACCACTTAACTTATATAGCTAATCCTATACATGTAGCTATATATGCACTAGGTATCTTGGTATAACTTGACATTTAGTGTCATGCCCCGATCTCCCGCAGGCAAAATCGGTCGTTTCCGCTTGGCGAGAATCACCGCGCCAGCGCTCCCGCAGAATGATCACTTTGACCTATCCGGGCGTGATGCCGCACGAGCGTGAGCCACGCCCGTGCAAGGCTGTGGTCCATTGGCTGGCAGTAAGAGTTTTAAGCCACAGAGTCGTACAAATTGTCCGAGTGCAGCGGAGTAATGAACGCATAGGCGATCGGTAACAAGTTCACTGAGTCGACAATATAGCGGAAGCATTGAATAACACAAGTAGAAGTAAAGCAACTCTTTTATTGATATAAACAAGTGTTACAAACGGCTTATAGCCGGGATTACAAGTCGCTCAAGCCTCTCTCTCTGAAATAATAAAAGCGTGCCAAGTGGCTACAATTGTGGAATGATTGTACAGGCGATGTTCAGGCAAGTTCCAACATTATGTCTTGTATATGTGCTTCTGTTCCGGACGCATCGTTGCTTCGGAGTGATCTCCACACCTTAGCACGCACGAAGGAGGCATCCGCCCCGAACGAGGTTCTCTCGTACCCTGCAAACGATCTGGTGGGTTATCAGTACATTGAATGCACTGGTAGGGAGGCTACTCGCCCGCTCGACAAATCCAAACACGTAACATAGGTTCCGTGCACCAACTATTAAGTTATCTTTCTAGTTGACTTAGGATCAGTTTCATGCAAACATTTGAATAGCCTAACTCGTGTGGCAGTGCGTCGTACGACATTAGAGGAAATACGGCGAGACTTACCTACTTACCATTTGACCTTCCCTGTCTAAGGCAAACATTATAAATCTGAGCACGGGCATGTATAAATATTCAAGAGGCATAGCATATGCAAACACGAGAGTCATTATAACACAATCGTTTAGGTGTTCAGTTGTTCATTTGATGCGATGCAATGACTCGCACGCGGATCGCCGCTAAGCGAGGATGACTTATCCATATGAACAATTGTCGTTGGCATAGCCATAAAGGACCGTTTTAGTCTTGAACAAGGATGGAAAGCAACAAAGATTCAGTAGTGGCTGCAGACCATCCTGTCCAGATGCAGTAGACTAACGTGAAGTTCCATCCGGATCGGCCCCGGTGCCCCAGAAATCGTCCGTGGAACCAGTAACCTTGTTTCCAAGTTGTTTGGGACATGCAAGTCTCTATACTTCAGGTCTCTGGTCTGGTACAGGAAAAAGTTCGAGGCATATATATACAGAACTTGTTGAGACAAGATTGTTCACAATAGTATATCGATTGCCAGGCCAGTTGATTCAGTAGTTTGCTCCACGAGATGTGATTCAGTGATTCATTCATTCATGGTACAAATTACCTGGTTCGAAAATTGCCTTGGTGACCTAACGGTCCCAGACACTTTCAGGCTCATCATGCATGGAACGACTACTTAGCAGTCTCCCGGGGTTTGGATGAAAATAAGGCAACATACAAGCAGACAAGCATGCATTTGTATAAACATAAACATTCACGTTAGCTCGGGCCCGAAGGTAAGCCGAGGAGTGAGATTGTTTGGGGACTTCCCGAGCGACACGTTCTAGGGTAGCATGCGAGGGTCTGAACATATATATAAGTAATGTTTCATTTCCATGTTCTAGCATATGCAATACAAGTTGGGTTTATTCCCTTAGCTAGATGCATTGAATTCTTATTAGCATGCAGGGGTGATTCACCTAGCGACTAGCATGTATCATTCCACATTTTATGTGTGCTGGCTAAGCAAAGACAAGTTCACCGTAGCCACCCACCTTAGCGATGATTCACCTAGGTTGAGCGATACGTCAAGCGAGCCTCTGGAAGCCTAAGCTAATTTCTTGTAGGGACAAGTCTGGATATTCTTTGCCTCAAACGAGTATTCTCGCCTGAGCAAAGCGGGTCGGGACATTGCACTATTGCCGTTTGAATCGGCAGGTCCGCTTGAACGGAACAGGGTGTTAGATTTAGTACCCCAGGTACTTAAAATATTCATTATTAACTCAATATCCCATACTCATATGAACTAGATACAAGTGTTATATATATATGATATACCCTATATATAGCACAACAATCATAATCAGCACTACACTAACAACTTTAACACACTTCCTACAGTCATCTACACATTCACACTATTCTCTATTTCATAACCCCACCAATTTACTCACACATAGTAATATATGGGGGCACACACTAATACTCTATCAGTACTCTGATACAAAGACCCCTGATACTCATATTTTATATATATCTACTACCTCTTCACAACCCCCACCAATTTTATATATATCTCCTACAGTCGCTAAATACGTGTTATATTCTAAACCAACTCTATTTGACATTCGATGCAAATGCTAAAAGATAAATTGTAGTTGCATGATTATCAATATTATCTCAACTTTTAGCTGAAAGCTCCACCTTCGAACAATTTGCACATTACATATAAAATTTAGAGATATATAACTTTATTGTACTTATTTATTTATATACTTCACAAGTGTGGATTTATATTTTATGTAATTCTATGTAAATACTAAAAATTTAAACCGAACAAATTTGAATGGGTTGAATCAAAACATATCAAATTTTAAAAGTAAATGGGACCCTTATATATGCCTGAACCATGTCGTGTCAGTGTTTGTGTCAGTTTTGTGTGTCCATGTCTGTGTTTGTGTGTCCTTCATACAAGCCCTAACCCTAATTTCATGTCAATATTTGGATGTCCATATCGTGTCTGTATTTGTGTGTACGTGTCATGTCATTATGTGTATGTATGTGTCATGTCAGTGTGTCTATGTCAGTGTGTCTGTGTCGTATCAACAAGAGGGAGATAGGGTTAGGGTTAGGGTTATCTGACCCTCTGATCAAGGAGGGGGGTCGAGGGGTCGAGGGGGGCGAGGGGGATCGTCGGGGCCGAGGGAAGCCGGGGCATGGGGCCGAGGGGGATCGTTAGGGCCGAGGGGAGCCTGGGCAGGGGGCCGAGGGGGTCATCGAGGTCGAGGGTCGTGGGGGCAGGGGGCCGTTGGGGGTTGTCGGATTCGAGAGGGGTCGGGATCGCCGGTCCAGGGGGCCAAGGGGGGTCACTGGAGTCGAGAGGGGTCAGGGTCACTAGGGAGAAAGGGGGGCGAGGGGTGTAGGAGAGTATTTGGCAGAGGGAGAGATCAAGAGAATGGGAGAAAATAAAAAACTCAAAACCCTATAGTAACTTTTTAGTGACGTCTAAATTGAACGTCGCTAAACGTTGCTAATTGAAAATATTTGCGATGTCTTCCTACATTTAAAATGGTCGCCAATTAAAAAAATAAGCAATATCGATAAAAATGTTGCCTAACGTCGCTAAATAAAAAAAATTAGCGACGTTTAGTGACGTTATAAAGCGTATAGCGAATATTCTTTAAAAAAACCCAAGTACAGCCGCTAAATGTCGCTATTCGTCGCCAACAGTGACGTATAGCGACGTTTATTTTTGGAGTCGCTAAAATCTTTAACATTAGCGATGTTTTATGACAACGTCGTTAAAAATGTCGCTATTTTATCATATTTTGGTAGTGAATGTTCCATTGAGGAGTTTTAACCTAGCCTCTCTAGAAAAATACCCCATATAGCACCCACATGTTGGTGATCTACTAGAGGTATATTCAATGGTCCTTCTTTGAACAAAAAATTAGATACCATATGTTGTACCCGACATTACAAAAATTGTATAAAGGTATATGAAAACCAAAAGTACAACTGATTACTGCTATGAGATTTACTACCTTTATCTAATTTAAATTATATATAATTATTTCAATACCCAACTTTATTTAAATATTTTTAACATACCAAAAGGTTAGATACCATTCAAATAATAATTTATGTTTTTAAAAATATTTAATTTTACCAAATTTTATCTCTAAGATATAATTTTTTAATAAAAAATTGAAAATAGATTTGCAAAAAAAAAAAATCTAAGATACAATTTCAAAATTTTATTTCTAAGATAAAAGAAAAATTTAATTTAGATTTCTAATTTTTTTTTACAAAATATATAAGATTCCAAATTAGATCTAGGATTTCAAAATAAAAATAAAAATAAAGCTTATCTTTAAGATATTTTTCTAGCTAATATTAGATTTCAAAAAAATCTAAGATATGAAAAATATGTAAGATTTTAAATTATTTTGTCACGTCCCGCTCCCAGAATACTGGGTAAATATGATAAATGACATGGCCAACCGCACGTTGTAGAATACCGAAGTAAGACGCAACGTGTTAAGGTTGTCTAGAAGACATATGGGTAAAATCTAGCATGCTGTGACGTTATTCCTAAGGCCGATAAATTCTAGTATCTCAATCCATCAACAATAATTTTAAGTGTTCACACATGAAAGTAAAAAATGCGTCCCAAATTACATGTCACAAATGATCATGAAGTTAGTGAATACAAAATGCTATACTAGCAGAGTATAATTATATATGATCAAATATATCAGCCATGGTCTAATATATACATCATATTGACCGTAGTCAGAGAAGTAATCTCAATATAAGGGGCTAACACTGCCTCTTTCTAAAATACCACAAAATGGAATAACACTACGAGGAGTGGAGGAAGGAAGCCCACTCGCGAGCTTCAGCCGCAGTCCTATGAGTGCAAGCCATCTTGCTGGAAGTACGGTGGATCCTGGATCTCCTCGGGGTAATCTGGCCATACAAAACCAGTAGGGTCAGAACCCCAAGTAAAAAGTACCACAAAGGAGCACAAGGTGATAGACCAAACACATCACAACATACATTAGAGAAGGGACATATTAAAAATAAATGTGAATCGAGACTTGTATGGTACTAATGTACTTGTCTCAATAATATAACTGGAAGAACTGATAACAAAAATGTCATAAAAAAAGTAAGGCGACAAACGGCAAGAGGGCATAGGAACTACTCTGGATCGGGGACACAACCCTTAAAACAAACAAGGACCGGGGTTACAGACCTTCACCCGAGCAGAACCTCGCACCCTAACCATACGCCAAAAAAATAAATTAAAAGGGCGTGCTTAACGAATAGACAAACATTTGTACGGCCAAACATGCCTATGGCTTGGTATAATTAACTAACTAGGGTTATCACAAACCTAGTTACTAATAAATGCATGTGTTAAAGAATATCGCTACCACCGGCACTGTCGTTAACCCGGATGGCTAAGGGTACGCTTTTCTAGTATTTATAGTGCACATCTTAAACAATGATGGATAAAGAACTAAAGCAAATAACTGATAGCATAACACAACATAATGTAAGCATAAACTGGCTTTTGAAGATATAAGTGAATTTTTGTAAATGAGATTTGTTTTATAAACAAAAAAAGGGTTTTATAAAATAAAACTGATTTTGTAAACATAAAGAGATTTTGTAAGTGAAACTAATTTTTGTAAACATAAACTTATCGGTAAATGGTCATGTAACAAAACTAAAACATAACTGGAACATATACTGTAATGCATATATTGAAATACATAACAACAACTTGTAGTGCCATAGCACACGTAAACTTGGTCAGTCATGGAGCCCTTGCCTAAAAGGGTTGGTCCATGATGTATGGGGCCCTTAGAGATCGGGGTAGCCGGTAGCGCAATATTCTTTCCTCCCATTAATCTAGGTAAATATTATCTTGTTCAATCATTACTAAATTATTTCAAGTTTTCGAGTCGTGGACATTCGAGAACTTTCCTAGAATAACGGATCACGGGTACGAGCTTTTCACGAGTTATCGTATCCGCGACTCGCGATACATTGGACAATACTTACACTCGATTGTCCGAAGCCAAATTTAATAGATTTTCATACACAAATATTTCCATGGTGTCGTAAGGATTATGAACTTGTACATAAACTGGTCTGGTAACATAAACTTGTATCGATATAAGGAAGCATACCACAATAATCACTAAAAGGAAATTACTAAATGAACATAATTAAAGAAACACAAAATGCGCACAAGGATTCCTGACCGCATGCACCCACTGGCCACATGGACTCACTGGCCTCATGTACCCATTGGCTGCATGCTCAAGGTTAAAGTCTACTCCTTGGGGCAAGTATCGAACTGACAGCGAATAAATAAAGTATCAGTAAAGTGACATAAAGTGATTGATGTGACATGCAATAAAGTGTGTTAGGGAGAAAATGCAAGAATCATAAAAAGATGTGCAAGGGCAAAGCAGAGTTATGAGTCAAAAGAGAAGAGGCACATAGTGCCAATGCAGCATAAGTCCGCTTGTCGCATGCTCAGATTGCCGCATAGATACCCCTCTTGGATTTTAGTTAATTTTTTATTCGTTCAGAGAGGGAATACACAAGGATTTAAAGGAATTAGTTCTAAAACACTTTGTGTAATGAACAGTCATGCATACAACAGAATGGACGCATGCTGTCAGTATGCGGCAAGGAGTTCAGGCCGCATAACCCTCTCGGACCGCATAGCGCTCTCTGCTGCATAGGTCACTGACCACATGAAGACTTCATCTTCTCCAAAAACAGGTTCAGCCATGGCCAAAAGCTCCAAATAAATCCAAAAATTATTTTCTTCAAAATAACTTCATTTTAACTCCAAATTAAGTGAATCAAAAGCCAAAATGTTCGTAATGAAGTTCTCCATCAATCACAAAAACCTTTTTATTTTTCTAAAAATGCCATATTTTTGTAGATCAAAACCACAAAAACACATGGAACCCAAGAAAATCCTAAACTTCAAATTCAGATCTACTCAAATATACTCATCAAAATCCGAAACTCAAAGAACTCAATATGATCAGCAACTCAATAAGAACATTTTTCATCAAATATATTTTTAAATAACAGATATAAATAAAATCCAAAAATTAATGCTTCACCATTGAGCAATATATACTTGCCTTGGGTGGCTCTTAGCCTCTACCTCTCACGGTCCAGGTCACAGCAACTTCTCCCTAAAGCTAGGGTTTGACTAGAGGAAGCTTGAGGGAGAGGAGGAAGAAGGAAATAAGAAGAGTAGAAATGAGGAAATGAGTGAGGAGAGAGAAAATACTCATATATATACTAAGAGGAGAGAAAGATGGTTTAGCCATGGGTTCAATCAAATAAACCGAACCAAGTGTCCATTCTACATGCAGATCCTAAACCGGGTCTATGGCAATGACAATGAATATTCTACTGGTCTCGGATATTCTCTCTCAACAACAAGCAAATATAATAAATAAAAAGACAGGAAACAACACTGAGAAATACAGCAGGAATACATTATCAAGAAAAATTAAATCTTAAAATTCAAGAAATATCAAATCTGGAATCGGGTGTGACATATTTATTCAAAATAACTTAGATAAGGTTTGAAAAAATATCTAAGATTTAAAAAGGGGGGGGGCTTAATTTCAGCTTGATACCCTCAATTATTATATTTTTCAACTTGATACCCTATATTTTATATTATACAAATAAATATCTTAACTATAATTAGACAACTTGATAACCTACCAGAGTTCATAAAAATTATAAAAAAACAAAAATATCCTCTACTTAATACCTAAGCTGCTATTATTATTATTATTATTATTATTATTATTATTATTATTATTATTTCTTTTTTCTCTTTCTACTATAATTATTTGGAAAGGGAGAAGCTTGATACCCTCAATTATAAGTTCTTCTTACCACAGTTGAAATATGTCCCGTCGAACTTGGGCTTTGGCTTAGAAGAAGCTGACCTTCAGATTATTGAAGTCCTTCTTTTTGTTGCTATGGGAAGCCTTTTGCTTTTCCTAGGAATCACTTGATTATACCATGTTCCCCTTAGCGAACTATTTGGATAAAGTGACCAACTTCACTAGAGCTCTGGCTACTTCCTCAAGATAAATCCAGCGCAAAAGATCTTATAGCATGATCTACATCTTCTTGCGGTACATATCTATTGTGAATTTGTTCCAACCGAAAGGGAGTTTGGACACAATGACCACCATTATGAAATTGTCCGCCAGAGGCATGCTTTCCTCCTCAAGCTTTTGTTGCATCTTCATCATTTCCTTAACTTAAGGCAGCATCGTCTACTCGTTTTCAAACTGCATCTTTATGAACTTGCCGATGAGATAGGTCTTGGACATCAGTTCATCATATTTGTATTTCTTCTTAAGAGACTCCCAAATGTCTTTTTCCATCTCTTTCTTGTTATACGCTTCTTATCGTCTATGGAGTTGAGAATCAATAACCTGTAGAGTTTGTTGTCTCTTCTCTATTTCTATTGTGTAGAGGCCGCATCTTTCTTTTGTTGTGCATTGCCCATTTTTGGAACAAAAGGTTCTGAATTTGTAACACTTAGTCGACTTTAACGAGTTAAAAATTCAGAGATATCTTCCTCTTCCAGTTGTTCTAGTGCTCTCCATCGAATTTATCAAGCCTATCGAAACTGGTATCAAGAAGACTTGCACGATTTTCATCTACGTTGATCGAATCTGTCGCGCCCCGATCCCGTAGGGGCAGATCGTCCTCGCTTGGTCCCTACGGAACCGATCTTCCTCGCTTGGGCGCGATGTCGTGCAAGCCTAAGTTACGCTTGCACCAGGCAACGTACCTGCACAAGACACAAGTTAGACGAAAATATACATATATAGGCACGAAATAAAATGCAGAGAACCAAAGTTTAACACATTTGATAGGCACACAAAATACTTTCTTTTATTGAATACTAAAGTTTTGGATTACAAAATGCTTGCTTGGCTGAGTTACAAAATATGTCTTAGAAGGCTTACAACTCTTTTTACATTCCCAAAATTAGCCATAATGCCCAAACATTATATCCTTTCAGTAGGACCAAAATAATAAAATATCTAGCAGAGAGGAGTAGCCCACTGGAGAGGAAAGCAAAATAAAGTAGCACGAGCACAGTCCCTCAGAAGGTTGCGCTAACGCCGATTCAAATTCAAAATGCTTGCCAAGCTCTCGCTTCCAGTACCTGGATATTTACCCACAAACGTAGGTCAGTACTACCACATGTACTGGTGAGCGACTGTGGCCAAATCACCTTAGAAATCCACACAAAGTAAGCATATGAAGTTAGCATTATTAGGTGATCTTTCTAGTTGTCTAGTTTCTTTTTAACGATTCATGCAAGGAAACATAGACGATAGATAGCATATGCATATGATAATTCTTACCCACAGTCGAGCGGTTATCCCTACAGCAGACACACAAGTTAGCCATAATTTGTATATGAATAACTCATGAATCAATATAGGCATCAACTGTTAGGTATGCAAGAAGGTAAACCTAGCATGCGCCCTAACTATGTGATGGTCCATGGATGGCCCATGATTAGCAGCGGGGACCCAAGGTTCAGCTATTTACTATCATGCGCATGGGTCGGCAGCTGTGACTCAAAGTTCATCTCTCCACCAACGCACACGAGTACTAGCAACTGTGACATCATGGACTCCACACAACACTAATAGACATATCGCCCCACTAGACCCCCAACGGGCCGTACCCTCAGGACGATCAAAAATCTCTTCCGGACCGAGCAATTCCCAGTGCCCCAAGAACCGTTTGAGAGACAAGACCTTGTGCACAAGTTGTCCGATACCAATGCATGACATGAAATATCTAACAGATATAACACTATAATGCATAGTTCTGAGCAACAAATACACAAATTATATCTCCTTATTCTTATTCCATATATCACATTCGAAACATAGGGACTTGCCATAAATCAGGTTGTGCAGCATAGGGGCGAAGAACATGCAACATAATTTGATAGCAAAAAGCATAATTCTAATACTTTAAGCATGCAGTTCATTTTTTTAGCTTATCTTTTTAGTGAGGCAATGTTTAGTGAACTAGAGATTTTTTATTAGGCATGCGGATTAAAGGATTCATCGAAGGGCCTAAGCCACTCACCGAATGAACCGAACGAGAGGATAGGGAAGCCTTAAGCGACGTTCACTCTTTGGTTATGCGTCCTGAAAATGCAAAAATACTTGGTTAGCATACTTCGATCTATTTCCCTTACAATTCGAAAAGAACGTGCAAGCGAGAAAAGCGAAATCATAAAAACCAAGTCATCGAAAGCAACTCAAAACACAAAGCAACACAAAACCAAGAAGCAAAGCAACCAACAAAAACTCTTGGACTTATTTCAATAGAAGCCGTTCGATCAATTCGAAGGGTTCATTGCACTTCGTCCGTGTTGATTTGGCGGTAAGGTTTCCCCGAGA
Organism: Iris macrosiphon; assembly: GCA_036927795.1. Lineage (NCBI taxonomy): Eukaryota > Viridiplantae > Streptophyta > Magnoliopsida > Asparagales > Iridaceae > Iris > Iris macrosiphon. Next base: position 444,412 of record JAYESA010000113.1, on the reverse strand, counting down.
CTCGATTCTCAACCGAGTCAAAGTAGCAAGTGTTCCATAAGTAACCGTTCAGAGCGAGGTGTTACAGAATCTTGCTTTGAGATTGTTGTACCCGCCATTGCAGAGATCGTACAAAGATACGTAAAAATTGAAAGCATAACCGTTTGCTTCTCTTAATGGTCGTATGCAATCAGAATACAAACTGACTCTAAAGAAGTGAAAGTTCGCAAATGTCTCTAGATATCGTAGTTGCTACCAAAGATAATACAACAAAGAATACAAGAAAGAAGAAAGATCACAGAATAATAAACCTCGCTGGGGTGATAAAAATTTTCGTTGCTCAAAGCAAGATTCGACCATATTCGTCAATCTGCTCCTATGAACCAACAAGTTTAGATCAAAGAACTTCTGGAACGATCGTCAATCTTTATTGGACGAAGACTGGGCTCCTTCTAATAACAATACCTCTTTGATTCTGAAAAACTGTTGATACTCCAAAATCACTCTATGTTCTCTTAGTGGTATCTCACATCTATTATATTCCTTGGGAGGAGAACACAGAGTCTTTATATAGAGGAGAGACACTTGGCAACCAACTTCCGCTAAAGGGCACTTAGTCCGGAGATCATGTCCACTAAGTGGAGCAGTTACCTGGATTACCACCACTTATTGTGAAGAAATCGTCCACTTATTGACCACTAATTACGGTGGTTAATATCCGTTAAGCCCACTAAACGAGGAGATAATGGACACTTACACAATGCCAGTTATTTCCATGTACAGAGCAGCCTAGAAACATGTTTTCCACGAAAACAGTTGCCAGCGAAAACATATCATCTACACAGAAGTTGTTCTGCTAAACTGCTAAAATGCAGCATATATGCATTGTTCTGCTGGACCGCTGCTTCACTGCACGAGTTGTACTCTACTGGACTGCTGCTACTTCATACTAGGTGGCATTACATGCAACCAAACAGTCAAGGTGTGTAAAAGGACGGGGGCCCGAAACTCGGTCAGGGCCCGGCCCGGTCAAACCCAATCCGGGCCGGCCCGGACCCGGTCAACGGACCGGCCCGCTCCGGCCTACTCCACACCTATGGGTCCCGGCAAGGTTGGAGGATCCGACCCGCAAGCCCGGCACGGCCCAGCCCGGTCTCATTTTTTTCGGCCGGGTCCAATTCGGTCGACCAGGTCGGCCGTGCCCGGACCGGCCCGGTTCTGGCACGGTTCAGACCGGTTAGGCTGAATTTTTTTTTTTTGATATATCCGTTAAGGGATATTTTTACCAAAATATCCTCATTCTAGTGGTTATTTTTTGAACGTCTTAGAGGTATTTTGGTTAATTTGCTAAAAATGACCAAAATACCCATTATAATAACTCTTTCATGAGGTTATTTGGGGTCATTTGGTCCCACAAATTTCTATAAATAGTCTATAATTCATGAAAAATAAATGCAACACAATTTCTTTCCCCTTACAAAATTTTTTTCCTCTGATCTTACAAATTTTAGAAGAAAGACAATTACAAAGTTGAGAAGCAAAGCAATTACTGGAGTCCAATTTCTTTCCTCTCAACACATTTTTTTTGCGATTTTTTAGGCTTCTAGCAGACGTTACAAGTAAATTTAATATTACCCGGAAAAAAAAATCTGATTTGAGATTTTTCTTTCGTCTCTTTCTCTCTCTCCCTTTTGGTAGAGAAGTAATTAAATTTGCTCTAAATTTTTGTTGAAAAATTATTTTTTAAAAGTATGGATGGACAAGGTTCAAACCAACCTTTTAAAAATTATAATTATTATAATAATATATTTGAAAATAATTATATTCATGATTTTGTGTCATCGACACAAATGTCACCTCCTGAAGTTAGGAGTATGACTAAGGCTACAAATTTTGCCAACAAAAAAAATTCTTTTTTATGGAATTATTTTACAAAAATATTTGTCATTGATAGTGAGAGCGCACCGATTTTGTGAACCAAAAGAAAAAAAACAAATACCCAAGGCTGCAAAATGTAAGAAATGTAAGCAGGTTTACAAATTAAAAATAATAATGGCACGGACACTTTAAAAAGACACTACGAAAGTTGTTATGGCAAAGATACACTGTAGGCTAGACAAACATAGCTAAGTACCGGTGGTCAAGAATATTTTATAGATAAATTTACTTATTATGATGCTCGTAACAAGACTGAGTTAGCAAGATATATTATTTGTGATGAACAACCCTTAACATTTGGTGAGAGTGATTTTTATTATATTATGCAATTAATACCCTTAATTCTTGTTTTACTAAAGTTTCTAGATCTAGAGCTAGATTAGAGGCTCTAAATTTTTGTCAAAAAGATAAGACTGCATTGAAAGAAAGTTTTATGCATGTTAGTAAATTAGATCGAACTTCTGATATATGGACTACTAAGCAAAATTATGCTTATATGTGTATTACGACACATTATATAGATTCAAGATGGATGTTACAAAAATGCATCATTTGTCTAAGGCCTTTAGAATTTTTACATACTGTCGATGTAATTGGTGCCTCTATAATGCGATTTGTGCGTGAATATGATATTCACAAAAAAATATTTTTGATTTCTTTTGATAATGCTAGTAATAACCCTTCTTCTATTAATGTTTTGAAAACATAATTTACGTCTATGTTAGAAGGTAGACTTTTTTATGTTAGATGTGTTTGTCATATTATTAATTTAATTGTACAAGAATGTCTTAAATTCTTCCAACTAAATTTAGAAAATATTAGATTATGTTTACAAAGTTTGAACACTTCCGCAAGTAAACAACAAGCTTTTAAAATTTTATGTACACAATATGGTGTTACTTTTAGACGATTTATTAAAGATGCACCACATAGATTGAATTCTACTTATTTAATGTTAAAATCTTCCATGAAGTTTAAAGATGTTATTACACATTATTGTAATGCTAATTCTAGTTTTGATTATCACGTAACTGAGAATGATTGGTTAATTGCTACTTCTATTTTTGAATTTTTAGAATTATTTTACAATGTTACATGTATTCTATCTGGAGTTTATCTAACTTCTCCTATAACTTTAACAGAAATTCTTAACATGTCTCATTTATTTTCTAGATATAAAAATGTTCCTGGTTTTGATTATGTTGTTAACAAAATGAAAGCCAAATTTCTAAAATATTGGGGTAATATACCTCTTCTATATTTTCTGTCTTCGGTTTTGGATCCCAAGATTAAATTAGAAGGTGTATATATTTTATTAGACGAATTTCAAGAAAATATAAGCGTTGACATGGGTAGATTGAAAGTAGAAATTAAGAATATTTTAGATAGTTTAATTGCTTTATATGAAGAAAGAGATGTATCCACCCGACCCGGTACAACTGTTCAAGGTAGTAGCTCTGGTTTTATGTCTAAATTATCATATGCTAAAAGTGTACTACAAAAAGAAGAAACAAAAAATATCTTTCCAACCCACTCAAGAATTGTCCTTATATCTCAATTCTTATGAAGAAGATGAAAATGACTCTTCATCTTATTATTCAATTTTAGAATGGTGGAAGAGACACAAAAAAATGTATCATGTACTTTCTTTTATAGCACATGATATTCAAATGGTCTCGGTGTCCACGGTAGCATCGGAATCTTGTTTTAGTGTAGGTTCAAGGATGCTAAGCAAGAAAAGGAGTCGGTTGCCACCAGATATTTTGGAAGCTTGTGTCTACGTTCAAGTTTGGACCAGTGCTGAAAAAAGAACTCAAGACTCAAGAGATGAAAGTATCGATATCTCAGAGCTGGACTTTCAATCTCTTACTATGGATGAAGCTACTGAAGGGGGAGCTGAGCAATAAACTTCAACGAAAGGCGAACGACGGACGATGGACGATGAAATTTTTTTATAAAGCCTTGCACATTTTTTACAAACTTTATGCAAATAAAATATCATTTACAAATTTTTTTTGTTACTTAATTTTATAATACATTTATAATTTTATTGCCATTAATAAAATAAATTTAGTTTTTTTACTTAATGTTGTTAGTTGTTTACATTTAACTTCTTTAAATTTCAAATTATAAATTTATATTTAAATTTAGAAAAAGTTATATAAAGATTTATACTTAAACTTATACACACACACACACACACTAAAATTTAAATTAAAAAAAAAAGATTTTTAAATTTTTATAAGTTATCCAAAAAAAATCAAAATAAAATTTTAACTTATAAATATTTAGATTTTAATTTATACTTAAAGTTTTATAAATATTGATATAAAAATAAAATAAATTTTCCTTACTTAATGTTTATATAAATTTTTCCATAAATTATACAAAAAAAAATTCTAACAAATAATAACTTATATAATTTGATAAATTTCAAATTATACAAAAATAACTTAGTAACAAAAAACCTATAAATTTTAACTAGAATTTATTAACTTATATAAGTTATATATGCTATATTATATTATATTATATTATATTATATTATATTTTATATATATATATATATATATATATATATATATATATATATATATATATATATATATATATATATATATATATATATATACGGCCCGGTCCACTGTGGACCGGGTCACGGGTTCGGGCTGGGCCTGGTGCCAATTCGACAGGGCCGGTCCGGCCCGCTTTTGGTAATAGGTTGGGCCCGGACCGGCCCAAACCCGTTCAAACCAGGTCAAAGCAGGCCTCGGGTCGGGCCGAGCCGACCCATTAAACATCTTGACCAAACAGACAAATATCAAATACCTAAAAGTGCAGCTTACTTATGCTCGATTTGTACTTTTCATTTTCATTTTCATCATCCATTTATATGAAGTCAAACAGATCCTTTGTTACTAATGTTTGAGACATTTTTTAGAGAATAAACGAAGTAAAAAATTTCTCGTGTTTTGTTAATAACAATTAATGGAAAAAAAAAACCTAGTACAAGAGATCAATAAAAAAGTAATACAATATGCAAACTCAAATAAACTCAAAAAGATGTGTCGGCTAGTCACAAAAAAATGTGTAGGCTACACGAAGATTGTCGTACTTACAAGTTACAATACATCTCTTGAGACATGCACATATCCTTATTAGTAAACCTTGAGTCATCTATAAGTCTTTAGGTCTATGGAACTCTCTTTTTTGTCGTCGAGATCAGGAAGAAAATATTCATCAATCAAGCTAAGTATATCAAGTATTTGCTAAAGAAGTTCGATATAGATTACATAAAACTTATTGGTACACCTATAAGTACATCTACAACACAAAACCTATTTTTGTTTGTTAGGACAAAAAATTTAACTCTGACTCATGGAGGAAATCAATTTGAAAATATTAGATAGTTAAGGGAAGTAATTTGTATAATATATAAGTATAGGGTATCAAGTTGAAATTAAGCCATGAAAAAAATAATGTAAATAAAAATATTGGAAGAAAATGCCAATTGAGTTGGCATATCATTCTCTATGTGTAATTCTTGGAAACTTTTTCTCTCCCCCCCCCAAATTATCTTAAACTCCACTTCTCTGTAAAATTATCTGACCGAAATTTCATATCATTAAATTAAATCTACTGAAATTTAAGCTTGGACTAGCTTGTGAAGATTGGGGGTTCAGCTCGGGTTTGGTGTGTGAGGCCAAGATTGATCATGACTTGATCCAATGGCTTGCATCTAAACCCTAACCATTTATATATCCATCTCTTTCTCTCTCATCTTTCATTCATTCTCTTTCTTCATAGGCAAGTACATCTTGCACATATGGAGAAACATGGATCATGCATGTTTAAATTTTTATTTAATCATTAGTCATTATTAGATTTTTTATGTGCTCTTGTGTTACTTAACATCTTTAGTTCTTGGTGTTCTCGGATTTGATGGCCGGATTTGTGTAGTTCTAAGTTTTGAGTTCATGGGTTTACTTGATTTTCTTAGAAAATGATCTCCCAAAACTTAGTATTTTCAAAAAGTACTTGACAAATGTTGTAGAGCATTGGATTTCACCTAGCGTTGATCTTTATTTCTTTTGTTTTGGAGTTCTCATGAGGATTTGGTGCACAAAACAAATTGGGAACAAACTACGGGTGTTGTCCCGAGAAGAAGATGAGCAGTGCTTTACAAAAGTACACATAGAAATTATTGGCATAGAAATACGCATACCTCTTTTGGGCGCACTTTATGCTAACCCGCCTTCCACGAGTACTTTGGTACAACATCATATTGCTCTTGAAAAGTATGCCCAATACTTTCTTTGAAGTGTTGCCACATTTTTCCAGGGAATTCTTTTGGGTTTACTTTTAGGGTGCTTTCCTTCAGAGCTTTGTTGGCCCAATGTTTAAGTTGAATATTTGAATATGGCTAATCGATTAAGTCTACCATTATGATAATCGATCAATCACTATAAGTAACTTGTAACTTCTACTCAAACTCAGCATTATCCAAATCTGATCTTAAATATTATCATATATATTTCTCATGTATATTGCTTTGTTCGTCTAACATATATTTGCAGAAAAGTAATGGACATATGCTATATAATGATAAGCCAAAGACGATATTATACCGTAAGATTTCTCTGAACCGCCTACGACTTATTCGGAGCCTCGGACTCGGGGATTCCACTGCCCGGTCAGCGGACGGGAGCCGAGAGGGCAGCGCCCTTAGTGGGGCTTCGGGACAAAGTCCCCGAAAGGTAATCATATTTTCAGATCTATTTATCTTTGGACATCTGCCGTCATGAAAAAATGCGTCTTCAAGTCAGCGAACGTTTCAGAAGATTGGCGTCATTAGAGTGCTCATGATTTCATTTATAATTTTAATTGTGTCTACGACTTATGTGAGTTGAGTCATACTTGGCAACTAGAATCCCAAGTCCACTCACAAATAAACTAACCAAAACCCCACACAAAATTAGATGAAATATAACCTGAAACAAACTTGGTCCTATCTAAAATAGACAACCCGAACTCGGACCGAATTTTGGCGAAACTCGGACCGAATTCGGTCAGGCTATTTTAGTAGAATGGCTACTTATAGTATCCCTGATTTTGTGGCTCCAACGTTCAAAAATTTAATATCCTATACCAAATTTTGGCCGAACTCGGTTTGGAAATACCCTATAAATAGAATTAGATTTTCATATTCTTACTACTTAACAATTCTCAATCTTTCTATCCTATAAGTGAGTAAATCCTGATCTTTAACATTTTCCATCTTCAAGATCAACTCTCCAGCCTTCTAGTGCCAAGTGCGATATCAGTCAGAAGTCTGTCAGACTTGTAAGATCTTGCCCCAGTAAGTTTTCTCTTTAGTTTGAAGTTGGCATGCCCTTCGCATCAAACACACATGTGAAGTTGTAACACCCTGTTTTTTTTTAATTTTTTAAAAAATAAATTTTCTGGAATTTTCCGTAATTTTTAATTAATTATTAAAAATGTCCTTCAGAGATTACTATTTTTATGTATTAAAATATTACAAAAAATATATTTTTGGGTGTATTATTATTTATTGGATGCTGTGCAATTTTTTTTAGAATTTATTGGGCTCAAAAACTTTTTTAAAGACCTAAAAACCAAGGTTTTAAATAAACCAGATTGAACCGGGCTCAAACCGGACTGAACCGGACTTAACCCGGTCCAACCGAACCGGACCGGCCTAAACCCAACCCTAACCCTAACGGGTCGGGTCCTACCCAACTCGAGCTCGACCCAACCCAATTCCCCTCACACCCATGACCGCCCCGCCCACGCGTTTCCCGGCCACGACCGGCCATGCCCCGCCTCAGGCGCCCAAGACCCGCCCCCACTCCGCGGCTACGACCCTAGGACCCAGCTCCCCGACTCCACCTCCACGATCGACCCCTAGCTGACTCGCCACCATCGAGACCAGCACCTCCTCCGCCGAGCTCCTCCTGCGAGCAGTTGTGCCCTAGCCGCCTGCGACCCGTAGCAGCCCCCGCTATCACCGCCTCCGCCGATCGACGGCCACCCCTTCGCCCAGAGCTCCGGCGCCACAAGCGCCGCTCACCGACGATGATCCAGTGCCACCGCAGCTACCCCGACGACCCTAGCAGCGGCCGGAAACCCTAGCCGCCGTGACACACCGCTGTGCCGCATCGCGGTGCCTCGAAAAATCACGTTTTCAACCTTCTTCGGAGCCCTGTTCAGGTGACTGTATCTCTCTCCTCGCTGCCCCTTTTTTCATTCCGTCTGCTGTGATGCGTAGACTGCATGACCCTCTCGATACCCGTGCAACTCTCTCGGGGTATCGCGTCCTGTGGCGATCGCAAACTGCGACCCAAAATTAGGAAAATAATTACCATATTTTTCCCCAGAACTGGGTGCACCCCGCTAAACGGGACGACTTGGTCGCGTGCGGACTTCACCGAAAGGTGCACGCCGTTAATACGGACGTGTGGGATTTCGCAAAAGTTGATTTGGATGTGCGTGCACACCGGAATCAACGCGTATCCGTCGACAACACCCCGTATGGGCCCTGTTCTGGAACTCGTTGTAACTTCGTGTACGCATGTCGTATCGAAACAAAACTTGCGCCATCAGACTCATAGCAACACGCTGGTCCTGTAACCCAAGTATGGTTCGATTCTGAGAATGTTGACAAAATCGCGTATCGTGGGCCCCACGGCTCTACTTAACGGGAGATTTTGTGATCGGCTCATCGGAATCCAATTCTAAAAATTCTGTTGGGTTCGTATCGTCATTCTGGACTTGTAGACACTAAGTTTGACAAATTTAGAGAACATTGTCTCTGACACATTTTTTGGTGCGAAGCGGGCCACATGTGGACCTCGCTTTGACCAGAAACTGTCATTTTTGCCCCTGTGTCCAAATTGGACTCAAGGACATACAATTCTAGCTATTTGATATCTTCTGAATCTGATGGTAATATTTATTTCAGCAACCGGAGGATTACCCGCAAATTCTGCTGATACCAGAGCAGCAGTTGGAGCCAGGATCCCAGGCAAGTGTACATTGCCAATCTTGTAGTATTTGCTACATAATGTTCTCTTGATTTAATTATATGATATAAATGTTCAACCCAGGACCGTGTGATATTACTTAACGTCCAAACAAGATTCGGATGTCAACGCCGTATGCGGAGTTGTGTAACGTCACCTAGCGATGGATATCGAAACCCTATACATTTTTGTGCTTGCATTATCAAGTACGTCATACCATAGGACACCTGACACTGTTCATGAGACAGAATCTTCCTAAGATATTCATGGTGATTCTGACAGAATCTTCCTGAGATATTCATGGTGATTCTGTATAGGCTACATGATTTGTGACATAGACAATATATTCATAGCTATCATATGACTTGCTGCATTACATATGATCTTACATGACATAGACATAAGATATCATGGACAAAAGACGTATGATTACATTGGGTGGGGAGAGACACACAGGCTACAGGCTGATTTTATATATGGTGCCGTAGGCCCACTACATAGTAAACTACATAGTATAACTGCTACCGGCTCCCCGACACAGAGCTTGTAGTGGTCTCAGCCTGAGTACTATTGATGCTCTCACTTGCATATCACATAGCTGGTTACATAGTCTACCATATTGTTATTATTTTATTTATTATTGCACTACATTCATTCTGGCTTGAGTTATTCTTGTATCTTGCTATGTCCCCTGAGGACCTGGATCCGGATTATGTTCCCAGGTTTAGAAGAGGAGATCTACCCCGAGGTATACGGGGCAGGAGCAGAAGAAGAAGCAGGAGCAGTACCGTTGCCAGAGGACGAGGTGATAGCCGAAGATTTCTCCTGAGTACTTGCTTTATCTATACACAGTTATTCTCTTATTTCCTGTCTATTGCATTGATGTATCAAACTTATTCTTGGGTTGTTCCTGAGACACTTTTTATTGAGACTGGTTAGATTATATTTTATTTCGATTTATTCTGGCATTTGATCTATAATTATCTTCTGTGGATGAGATTAGAACTAGACTGTGACTTGCATCGTAGACCTATTTATTGTTGTTTACGGCTTAAGTACACCCTAATGGGTCCATTAAATTGGGTTTGCCCATTGGTGTGTGCTGCTGGCCATTGCCACGTGGCTAGTCCCTCGGTATTTTGGGACTGGGGCGTGACAGAAGTCTTTCGAGCCTTCGGATCAAAGATCGATGCTGTAAGAAGTATGCAATCCTTCGGACCAAAGTTTATGATTCACTATTGATAATTATAGTGGATAGAACTCCGAGCAAAAGTTATCGGGCTTGGACTAGTCCTCTCAGAGGGAAAATATGATAAAATTACGGTGTTTGCGTTTGCTTTCTCTTACCCTTACTTCTTTACATATCTTTCTTTCATATATACATTATTACGGTTAGTTGTTAGATGCCTTTACTTAGCATAAATTTTAATTGGAAAGATTATTCTGCTGCACTCTATTCATCCCCATCTAGAGTTGCCATCACGGTCCTGCAAGCTTCATTCATCAAAAAAGTATGCCAAGTACGCCAACCTCTTTGGGCGCATTTTTGGTTAGTGTTTCCTTGATGGACGAGCCTTGACTTTGTGTTCCTTAATTCTCATGTTCTCGACTGTCATGCTCATCGATTTGTGTCTTCTCGACTGCCGTACCATTCTTGGGACTTGTATTTTTGTCTTTAGTTTTGTGTACTTCTTGCTTTATGTGCCACCCCTTGCCTTCTTGCGTACTTTCTTAAAAGTATGCCAGACTTGCTTTTATTATCGTTTATACGCCTGGACTTTCTCTTCGGTTGTGGGCATGTTTGTCGTGTCTTGGTTGACCCGCTCTTCCTTGTGTACTATGTGTAGAAGAAAATCTTTCTTGTGTGTACTTTTACAAGAGTTCTTCTTCTTTTATAAGAATAACATCTCCCTTCCATGCATAGTTCGTCAAGACATTCCTGGGCGTACTTCTGCATGTTTAATCCTATTCTGGGTGGCGTGTGTGCGACTGCCATCTTAGGACTGTTGTGCGCACACTTGGTTTTTCCTATGTATTTTCTTAAGTGATATTTATGGCTAGTCTTGTTGCTTTGCCTAGATTCCTTAACTCGACCCAGATAAGTTATTTGACCAATGAGCTCGATGATTCTCATGACCAAGATTCTCATGACTTGACTAAATGCTAGACTTGACTATGTGATAAACATGACAATGTGACAACTTGGTGTAGAAGCATGAAATACGCTGGGGAATTGTACGCGTATTATACAGTCAAAACCCAACATACATGAAGCCCGCATAAAACAGAACTTCAGAGCTGTTTGGCGTAAAGAAGAGCTTCAGAGCTGCCCGCGTAAAGCAGCATTTCAAGGCTGTTTTGGCATAAAAGGTTGCTACACCTCCCTCCGGCGTAAAATACGTTTGTTTTTAATGCAACGTAAAGTCATACGAGAAACTTTTTATATTCCTCGGATGAATCTGTCAGACAAAACAGTGAACCTGACTTCTGACAAAAAGTACTGCACGACGATCGAGAGGACGACTGTGATGATGATTTTGCACAGAGACCCAAACTGTCGTTTAGTGACATATCCTCGATACGAGTCGATTTTACGCATTCAAAGAATATGCTGCCTATTCTACATGAGCAGAGATGAGTTTTTACGCTCAAAAGGAGACAAAATCAGACGCCACGTCAAAAGTTGTTTCCCGTACAGCGCTCGAGGCATATCTCGGCATTTAATGCACGAGATTGAGGCATACCTCTATATTAAATGCGCGAGATTTGGTTCCATTCTTTAAAATATTGTCATGACTGGGAGAGCTAAAACTGTGACTAATACGCTCACATCACCATCCTTGCGTTTTACGCCAACCAGGCTATTTTTAACTATAGGAGTACGCCGTATGCTATCTCCTCGAAATACGCCAACTCAGGCTATATTTGTAAAGGTACGTGATAAGGCTATTTAGTCCAGAATACGCTCCAGACCTCAGTCAGGAAGGATAATTGGCTATTTTTATGCTGGTTATCTATTATTCATGCAGCATCGAGTTTTACGCAGAATTTGGCTTTTACGCCAACAAGACAGCTATTTGGCTTTTATGCCAACAAGACAGCTATTTGGCTTTTACGCCAACAAGACAGTTATTTGGCCTTTATGCCAACCAACTTTACGCGAGAGAAAGTTACCTACGTGGTATGCATGCTATGATCTTCGAGAAGCAGTTATACGCGTTACCTCATAATGGGACACGTGTCATACGCAGATTTAGAAGGTCATTCGAACGTGGGTAGCAGTTATTATAACCGTCGCGTAAAAGGTGCAATTTTCTTCACAGTTGGGCTTCTACGCCAACTGGACAGTTATTGTGACTGATCTCTATAAATAGAGACCCCTTTGTCACAGAGCCAGAGACACAAGAGGAGAGAGAGGGCAAGAGGATCAAGAGATCGGAGACACAGAGAGAGAGCACCGACAGAGAGTGTTGATTGACAACTTTGGCAACGAGAGTTCAATCCCACCTGCAATCTTTGAAGCTTCTTCTTCTTCTACAGCACTTCTTCATCATCGTGTGGTCCAAGGGACAAAGTGATCGACCGCAGATCAGACTCCTATAGCAATTTTTCCCCAGAATTATTTTTATTGTACTTAACATCCTCGTATAGGATTAATTGTACTCTTTTTTTTCTTATTTGTAAACAAAGAAAGGGTTTCATATAAACCTAGTTTCATTTTTTTGTTTATCATCAAACACAAGATATACTCTGCTGGGGAACACTTTCTCATCTGACGAGAAAGCAATTGCTCAACACGATGCTGTATCCATTGGATCGACGAAGAAGACTTTGATCGTCCAATTCGACCAATCTGCTTATGAATACATGCTTCGTGCAGGGGGTAGCTCTCATTCCCTCTCTGTCCAGAACAGCAGGAAGCTGCGTAAAGTGTGGATGCCCAAGACATCCTCTACCCTTCCTGTAAGCTCTCTTTCTCTGATCAACAAGGTTGTGACAACACAACCTATACGCATTGTGCGTAAAAATTTGTCTCCCGTCTGTGACGTGGCAGACAAAACTTCTGGCAATGCCTCAGTGCCAATCCAGAAGTCTCAGACGCGCTCTGTGCGTAAAACTTTATCTCTTGTCTGTGACATGGCAGATAAAACTTTTGGCAATGCCCTAGTGCTAATCCAGAAGTCTAACACGCGCTCTGCGCATAAAACTTCGTCTTCCGTTTGTGACGTGACAGACAAAATTTCTGACAAGGCCTCAATACCAACTCAGAAATTTCAAACGTGTCCTGCGCGTAAAAATATATCTCCCGTCTATGATGAGGCAGATGGACCCTTGGATCACATCAAGGGACAACGCGTGGCGGATCTCCCAACCTCTAGGCTTGTACCCCCACAAAAGAAGAAGTTGCCCACTCTTCAGATTACGCGTGACGCCAGAGGCCGTTTGAGAAATTTTTCTATTTTACGCGAACCTGTACAGAACTCCAAATTACGCCAGGATAAGTCTGTCTGCGTAAAGAAGACTCGTTTCACGGGAAAATACGCTCCTCAGACGGATGATGGATCTTATGCTACTCACATGGGTGAACTGTTGTATTCTTATGGCAGAGAGATGGTTATGGTTCCTGTAAACTCCCTCACCCAAAATAGATATTTTGTGTATATTTTATATTATTATATTTATTATAGATGTTGAATTTATTTAGAGTATTCTCTTAGTTAATTAGAAAATATTTTTTAAGTATATTTACTTATATAAATATCTATTTAGAATTATTTTTAGGCTATTTTAGATTATTGGGATTTTTCCATAATTTTTAGTTAATTAAAAACTAGTAACACTAATTTTCTAGGACTTTGAAGAATTTATTTTATGTTCAAACTTAACTAGAAATATCCCAAACTTTTATTTTAGGTTCTAAATAGTCAAATATATATTCTAGAATTTTCTGGAAAATTTCTGAATATTTTAGTATTTATTGGGAGTTATTTAGGCTAATAACTAATTTTTAGGACTTGTAGAATTTATTGTGCAATTCCAGGAATATAGAATGGACCCACGTTATTTTCTAGGGTTTATAATATTATTATATATTTTCTGGAATTATTTCAGAATTTTTGGAATAATTTTAGTATTTATTTTTAGTTATATGGGTAAAACTAATGTTTAAAGCTTCTCCTAATTATAGTAGGAAATATATGAATATAAAATTATCTCAAATATTTTTTTAGGGTTTATAGGTTCAAAATATATTTTCTTTAATTTTTTCAGATTTTTATGATTATTTTTAATATTTATTTGGAGTTATTTAGAGTTAAAATGACTTAAATAATGTTTTGATAAAGGCAAATCAAAAACAAATAATATAACAAATACCATCCAATCAGATTCTGACACGTGTCAGCCTATAAATATCCATTCAGCCGTAGGTACATCCCTATATATATATATATATATATATTATTATAACCCGTATTATCCCATTATTTTAGAGAGAGAGATTTTGGAGAATTGTCATCTAGGGTTCCTTCATCTTCCACAAGCCATTGCGCATAGCTCCGGACTCCAAACGAGGCCTAGTTTCTTGGGTTAGAAAGATATTGAGGTTAGCTTTCTGATTATATAAATTGTTTTCCGAAATTATTAGTATTAAATTCTAAAAAATTCGTAGAGCACAGCATGTCCGAAAATAGACGTGTTCCAATATTTTCATGATTCCGGGAGAACCAGGATTCAGAATTATGAACCGTTTAAAGTTTTGGAAAGTTAATGTCGAGATCATTGACATATATTTTTCCCAGAATTTAATTCTAAGTATTTATATACTGTTAATTCTGTAGAACCTCTAGGTTAGAATTTAACCATCGGTGCACAATACAAAATTTGTATGTGCCATAATTCCCAAATAAATTTGAATTCGGATGAGCCATAAATTCCAGTATGTTTTTGATGCTGAAATCTACAAGAAATCATGCATGAAAGTCGAGTTTGTGTTGGTTGACTTTTTGGTCAACAGATTGCCTCGATTTGCGTGCCATGAGTCTCGAGTTGATAAAATTCAGTTTCTTTGGACAAAATTTAGGAATTAACATAAAAATCAAAATAATAAGATTAAAATAGGATTTTAGAGTAATTATTCCAGAATTAAAAAAATTAAAATAAATTAATGGTTATATTATTATATAGTTATATGAATATATATGTAAGTAAATGCAAATTAATAATTATGACTAAATATTCAGACTGTACGACCCTAGGACACCGTGGACTATCCCATACTTACCTTGACCATGTTGACCCTAAGAACTTGTGAATTTGTCTGCCTTGCGTACATTAACGTACTAGCATAAACACCTGTCAGTTGACTGACTAATTTTGTACAGTACTTGAAGTGCGACACCCGCGTAATTCAACGCATAATTGACCGTGTTAAATGACTAGTGCTACCCCTAGTATACCCCCTGAGTCCAGTGTAAATGTGATTGTGTATGTGCTAGTGTAAAGACTAATGATTCTATTGTATTATATTTATGTGTACATAGGATATTGGATTTGTTCTGCGCGATTTCTGGAGCAGGTTATTGGTACATTACAGCTTCCTTGCCAGGCAAGTATACCTTGCCATTGTACTGTTATTTATATTCTATATGTTGCATGCATCTTTATTTTCTGTCTTTAGTTCATATATTTTAAACTGTTATATAAAATGCGCGTGACGGTATCGTCGCGATATATTTTTATTTATGTATTGCATTAACCATGTTCATGAGACTACTCCATTATCATGTACCATCATTAGGTTCATTGGCCGTGACACAGTTGTTACACGAGTGTGAGTCTCATATAGAGATCACGGACTGCGTGACAGGTTTGGCCTCCTGTACGTGTGGGCCGTACGTTAGGAATAACTGCTGTTAGAAACTTTGCATGCTAGTAGACTTGGCAGTTATTAGAGATATTATCGTGTCATGGATGTGACATGCTTAGAGCATGGGGTAGAGAGAACAACAAGTAAGGCGTGTGGGCTCCGTTGCACTTTCCTTGTGTAACCCGTACGCTCCGCCGGAGATGCGCGGTCATGATGACCACTATATATTATATTATTATCAGGCGGGCCTCCGGCGTTCGAAAGTCGTCGTGCCTTTGTAGGCCCCTGGATCTCCAAGAGAACTATGCCAATCCCATTTTAGCCAGATAGCCCATGCGTTGGGAAAGTTGTTCTTAAACTGCATTCACTTTAGACGGTTATGCGACCCCTTTGGATATTTATTTCAGTACTTTATTGGCATGTGTTTAAGTATCTTGTTATGTCCCTCTGAGGACCTGGTCCCCTGCCAGGTGTACCTGTTCTTGAGTATTTGCAGGAGCGCAGATTTGGATGGTTATAGATGCTTCGTGGATGTTTTCTCTTCGAGGCCATAATTGATAGCTGGTATACTTATATAGTGTTTATTGTGTTGTACTCATCTTGTATTTGCTCTTATATTCGAGTTGGTAGTGGATTTGTTTCCATCCAACTATCATCCTTAGATACTTCTTATTGAGATCTAGTTTCATAGATGTTGGTTATTATTTATATTTGATTTTCTGTGGATGAGATTTAGATTGTACCCTGTGACTTGTGATATATGTTATACCACTTGTGGATTTGATATTCATATTACAGCGTACGTGTGGATTTGGTTTCCATATATTGGAGTTGCCATATCCATGCGGCTGGCATGCTTACGTGTCCTAGTCCTACGTATTTTGGGACTGGGGCGTGACAGTTCCCAATCTCCACGTTCCTACTGATGTAAAAATGCATAATAAGCCTTCTTCTTCTTCTGTTAATCCCCCTGATTTGCGTGATTTCTTGATCCAGAAACGCAAAGACAAGGAATTTTCTAATATGTCTATTACACCCCCTAGGGAGCATTGTTGTAATAGTCATAAGGTTGTAATTAACTACTGCTATTCTAAGGCAAAACGGTCAATTTTTGACCGGTTGAACTACTCTTTGTCCCTACAGGAAGAAGAACCAACATTAGCGTCGGTAAACATGGCTTCGCACATTCCTAGAGGAAGGTCAAGTTCAAGACGTCATCCCTCTAGAACTCCAAGCCAAAGGAGATTTGACAGACTCCTTGAGAATATTGAAGCAGGTGTTTTTCAAAACACCCGCTCGAGGTCACGACAATCGGCTTCATATTCTTCTGATTCCGACACTGGGGGTCGCCATTTTTCTGAATTTGATGCTGAAAGTATAGACTCAATCTCTACAGAGATCTATACTAATCCCTTAGTAGCATCCCGAGAACGGGATTTTATGCAGTGGGAGATGAACATGAAGAAGCTTCTCCATCAGGAAGTACTGAACATCGCATCGCTGTATTGGAAGCATCGCTTAAAGAGATACATACCATGATGGAGGGTATGCACCAAATGATGGTGACTCAATATACAGTTGTGGTAGCTCAAACACCTGTTCCTCCGACTCAACTACGTGTGGGGGTAGATATACCATCAAGCCAGAAACCTGTTCAAAATTAAGAATCAGCTACTCCTCAACCTCTTAATCCGGAGAATGTATTACCTCATGTTGGAGTTACAATACATCCCGTCTCTCACCTCTCTGCTGTCCCTTTCCCAACTGAAGATCTGATTCAAGAAGTTCGGGAATTAAAAGCCTAATTCGATGCCTTGAAGCATAAGGATCAGCTCAAGAAGTTGGAAATTAACCAGCCATACCCAGTTGTCTGGGATGAGATCCCTTTCCCGCCAAAATATAAACCGCAGGCTATGGTTTTGTTTGAGAGAAAAACGTCACCAAGCCAATATATGAATTACTTCAGCATGATGACGGTATTGTTGCAGGGAAATGACACCCTTCTCACTCGAGTGTTTAAAGGCTGCCTGTCTGGAGTAGCTTACCAATGGTATCGTAGCCTATCTGACAACTGCATTACTTCTTTTGAGGATTTTAAGACTCTATTCTTCGCTCGATTCTACAAGGGGGGAATGGACATGTCTATGTCATCACTCATCGAAGTAAAACAGAAGGAAAAAGAAAATGTTCGTACATTCATTGAACATTTTCGTCAGGCTACTTTGCAGATACCTCCGGGAGTTCCAGATTTTGCCTTGGTGGACATTTGCAGGAAGAACCTTCTCCCACTGATCTCAGTATTCACGGGACCATATCAGCTCCATGATTGGCCCTCGTTTATCATATCGGCGGTAGCCGCTGAAGACAACAGTCGGAAGGCTCGTGACAACGGAATCATGATCTCTACCTCTGATCGAGGGAAGCGGTCATCCTCCAATAATGACCATACTCGTAGTTCCAAGGGAAAGGAAGCTCTGGCAATCAACACGTCCAGGCACTATACTCCAGTAACTACGCAGACGAATCCTGGGACTTCCAGGCCTAAAGAAGAATATTCTTTTGATGCGACGATATTCCAAGCATATTCGATTGTCCTGTCAAAAGTGGCAAGCTTACTCTCCCCGAGATAAAGCGTCCAAATGAAGTCGGTAGTACAAATAATCCTAAGTACTGCATTTTCCACAGATACATACATCACCCCACAAAGGCATGCTATGTACTGAAAAGGAAAATCCAGGAGCTGATCGACGCCAAGGCCATCACTCTGCGTAATAACGAGAAGATGGTCACTGCAAACATGATCTCACTCCAATTTGGCAATCTTCCACCTCAAGAAGTCTCGGATGGTGTGGTACATATTCCATGGGCAATGATGAACATTGTTAATCTTCCTCCTACCAGGGGTCAAAATCATAATTTAGTGCCCCTAACTACCAAGCGTGGGGAGATCATGTGGGTTCACCCTGATCTGGTATCAGAGATTGAGGAAGAGACTAAAGCTGCTAAAGCTAAGTCTAAAAAGAACTCAAGATGTAAACTATGCCATATGGTTACAATATCACCGACATCGGAAGAAGAGGCTTTAGCAACCGGAACCCGGTCAGAAATAGACTACCTTAAAGGCTATGGAGGAAACCAGGAGGAAGCAACGGCAGACACTCCGCCTGCCAAACATCCAGAACCTAAACCTGTTATGCCAGAGGCAGGTCCTTCTAAACCAACTTCGGTGGACAAAGGCAAGCAGAAAGAAGTTCGTTTCGTTAAACCTTTGAAGAATATTCAAAATAAAGGTTTAGAAAAACCTTATAACTTCGACATCTTGGCTCAGTTGGCTAATACTCCATCCAGATTGTCCATTTTTGAGCTACTTATGTCACGACCCGCACCCGGTTATTCGGGCACGAGTGCATGGGCACGTCCAGCCTACGCCGCAGAATCGGCGGTAGTACGCTGTCTAGGTCAAATTCACACTTAACTAAACTAGCTCATCCACAAATAACATAAGCAAGATAATAATGAGAATAGAAACTTAAGGTTTGAAACTGAAATAAATGTGACAACAAATTCAAATGTTTAATACAGGAATTCCAAATGAAATCGGGGACAAACCCGATTAAATAAGATAAGAACAGAATTAAAAGATAGCTACTGCTAGCTACTCTGCAGCAGGGGTCTCCTGGGTAGGATCTGGCTCCTCACGGATGTCATCTGTACCCTCATAGGGACCATAATATGTAGGGGCAAGGTCCTCAATATCGCCTAAACAACGGATCCAGTCAGGAAAGGAGCAAAGTACACAATGCACAACAAGATTAAACTAAATATTTATGACAATTAAGTATTGAATATCATATTGAGAAAATTGCATAGAGGGATATCATTATCTCATAGTTAATGCTGTAAACAGGAATATGAGAAAAGCAGAAAATAAATGAGACAGGAATGAAACTACAACAATCAGCAAGAAATATAACAAGACTAGAAACTATGTGTGTGAACTTGTGTATTTAGAATACCTAGTTGGCATGCAGGGGTTTATAGGGTTAAACCGGCCGTCATAGACGGCTATTATTCATGAATAATCGAGATTCGGCTGATGGACAGTCGTGTACCAACAGCTATTATTCACGACACGGGTCAGGGTAAACTACATGCCTTTCAGTATTCTCCCTCCCGACACGAAAAACAAGACATGAATTCCAATATTCAAGACATGAGATACAGTATTCTGACACTATGTGTAATCAGCAAGGGTACTAGTAGAGCAGGGAATTAATTATCACAATATAAAGATTAACTTGAAGTGCAGGTACTTGCCTTTGTTTGGATCCGATTAATAGGTCTTCGGGGAAAATATCCAGAGATGAGTCCAAATGCTGAAATAAACATCACCATCACGCTCAGAAGATGTCAAATAGCTAGAAACGCCTGTCCTTGGTCCAATTTGGAGACAAGGGCAAAAACGGCAGTTTCGGGTCAAAACGGGGTCCGCCGTTGGGCCCGCTTTGCACCGAAAAACGCGTCCGGGTCAAAGGTCTCCAAATTCACCAAACTTAGTGTCAACAGGTCAGGAACGCTGATACGAACCCAACGGAACTTCCAGATTTGGATTCCGATGAGCCGAACACAAAATCGCCCGTCGTGCGGGGCCTGTGGGGCCCACGACACGCGATTTCGTCAACGTTCTCAGAATCGAACCAAACTTGACCCACAGGACCAGCGTATTGCTATGAGTCTGATGGCGCAAGTTTCGTCTCGATCCGACGTGTGTGCACAAAATTAGGGTGAATTGCAGAAAAGCCGGATACGGGGCGATGTCCGCGGATACGCGTTGATTCCGGTGTCCACGCACACCCGAATCAGCTTCCGCGAAATCTCACACGTCCGTATCGACGGTGCGTACGTATCTGCGAAGACCGCACGCGACCAAGTTGTCCCGTTTGGCGGGACGTACTCGGTTCCGGGGGTGAAACAGGGTCTGGTTTTTCCTGTTTTTGGATCGCGGTGTGCGATCACCACAGGACGCGGTGTCCCGAATAGTTTGTCCGGACACCGAGAGGGTCATACAGGCTTCACAACGCAATTTACGGAATTGAAAACGGAGCTACGAGGTGAAAATTACGCGTACCTGAAGGGGACCTGGAAATTCGGGTTCGAGGCGTGTCCGACTCGTGACGGACACGAAAATAGAAATTAGGGCTAGGGTTAGGGTTGATGATTTGGGGGTCTCCGGCGGCGGTCCGGCCGGCGGAGGGCTGAGCGGCGCTGCTGGGGAGGCCGACCGGGCTGGGCGGAGCTGCTCTGGTGGTCGGCGGCGCGCGGGGAGGCCAGGCAGCGGCTGCCGGAGGCGGCTCATGCGAGGGGTGTTGCCGCCACGCTGCTGTTCGTCGAGGAGTGGAGGGAGGAGGAAAGGTGGGGCTGGGGCTGGGCGCTGGGAGGAGGAAGGTGGTCCGGGGCGGCACTGCGGCGAGGTCGGTCGGAGGCGGGTGGTTGCGCACGGCGGCGAGGTGGTTTTGGGGTTTGGGGAGATGAGGTCGGGGTAGGGTTTTATAGGCTGGGGCGGCGAGTGGTTGGCTCCGGGCGAGGCGGAGGGGAGAGGGGGTCGTGGGCCGAGGGTTGAGGCGGGGACGGCAACGTGGCCGGCCGGAAAATGCGGCGGCGGCCGCGGGAACGGGGAGAGGGGGTCGTGCGGGTTGGGGGTGACTCCCTCGGGTCGGGTCGGAGCGGGTTCCGGGTTGGGCGGACCCGCCCGACCCGCTAAGCTGGGCTGGGCTGGGCTGATGCTAACGGGCCGGGCCGCGGCCCAATGGGCCTGGGCGGCCCGCAGAAGAAAAGAGAAAAAATATAATTAAAATAAAATAAAATAAATAGATAATTAATTTAAATAATTAATAAATTAGTTTTCAGGCATTTAAAAAATATGTCTGAGGCCCAGAAAAATCCAGAAAAATTACCCTAAGTCCAATTTTTCATTTTACACCCAAAAATATTATTTTCATGATATTTTAATATTATTTATTGCCAATTAAAAATCATTTATTAATTGAAAACCTTGATTTTAATTACAGAAAATTCTCAGAAAATTCCAGAAAATTGGGAAAAATCCAAGATTTAAAATTTCTTGCAAAATCGGGGGTTTACAATCTACCCAACTTATAAAAATTTCGTCCTCGAAATTTAAATTATGGCAGGGTTCTCTCTGTCCAAACTCACTTGGTCACAGTATAACGGGTTTCTCTTAGGTGAACATTGCGGTCGCTACCCAACTTAGAATTTACCCAGCTATCCTCTAAGGCTATATAACTAGTAAAGCTATGTCCCAACTTAACAAATCATGGTATTGAATCTTTTAAGTCTGCAACAAAATACACCACCTATGGTATTCCCTTAGTCATAGAGGTTATCATCAATTCGACTGGTCTGAGGGGTACATCTAGCACTACAAATCAAACTTATACTAAACACAGAATTTTGTCTTTCCGAAATGAGGGAAGACCAGGATCAATAATAGAGATTTTTAAGGGCGTGGTGGTAGAACAGAGGTATAGGGATCAAGGCGTTTAAAAAAATTCTAATTGGATTTGTCAGGCGGTTATGGATTGAGATTCTATTCTGGTAATCATATATTCGCATGCTCGTATTAGTTCAGTTATGTAACTGATACGATATGCTCAGCATGTCTAGGTCAAGTATATTTGTTTACTAATCACTACGTATCTCAATCCACGTAAAGTAGTCGTGCGAAGTGCGAATCAAAATGCACTAAGGTTGATCAGACCGTAATACACTGATTCTGAATAAACACTTGTATTAGTGTACGCGTCCAATAATACATGTGTCATGAACAAGCCTGATAAAGAGTAAGCTTGCAAAACTAGGCTATAGAATAACAGCATAAACAAAGTACATCAAAATTAAGTGCGCTAGATGATGATGAAAGGAGGTACCAAATTTAAATTCACATAATAAGCAAAATAACAGAAAACTCTACAATCTCTACAGTTATTAAATATAAAAGCATACCAGGTTATTAGCAAGTTCAAAATTTCTAGGTTGGGGCTGAGGTCACGAACCAATAGGCGCGGGCTAAACAACACTAGAAGGGCAGCTAAAAGAAATCACTTACGCGCATTAGTGACTCTAAGAGTCTGCACGTTCTCCACGGTCATCGCGTAAGCTTGTCCGTGTTCTTGGAGTAGCGGCACAGTCCTTCACTCGATGTTCTGCTGATCCACAATATAGACAGACACCTAACCTCTTTCTACAATCCTTCCAAATGTGACCTTGTTTCCGACAAAAACCACAAATGGGAACTCGTCGGTTCTGCCCTTGGGTTGGATTCATCTGTGGTCGTTTTGCAGCTCTTTCCTGTTGTGCTTGGTCTTGTGCTGACGCATACGGCCGCTTCCGGCTGGACTCGATCCTTGTGGTACACTCCACAGGTCGCGCTGCAGTAAGAACGTCCTCGTCGAAGGTAATTGCATTTGAACTGCTTGGCTTCCGTGACTCCGAGCTAATTTTGTCGACGAAGTTCTCCGCTTGGTTTTGCTGCGCTTCTTGTTGAACCTTCTGATAGGCTTGCATCATTACGTAGAACATGCGGAATATCTGTTGTTCGTCCATAGGTGGTCCCAGTGGGAAGGAAGGCATCGGTGGAGTAGGCTGACTTGCTTGACTGCCTTGTGATGATTGGACGACTGGCATTACATTGTCTTCTTGGTTAACCACGACGGCTTGTGGTGTTTCTGCGTGAGCCTCGTTGCTGGCTGGTGGGTCCATTTCCTGTATTCAAAATAACCGATAAGAGGCGCACAGAAATCAAAGCAGGATGCAAGTCAATAAAATGATTCGGAACCGATATGAATATCAAGAACGATTCAATCAAGTGGATGAGCTTTTCCTAAAATCCTCAATCTTATTGCAGGCCTGTTCGGTCCCTAAGTTGAAACCGAACAATTTAGTCGTTTGACCTGCATGGGACACCATAAAAACGTATCACGACCCGCACCCGGTTATTCGGGCACGAGTGCGTGGGCACGTCCAGCCTACGCCGCAGAATCGGCGGTAGTACGCTGTCTAGGTCAAATCCACACTTAACTAAACTAGCTCATCCACAAATAACATAAGCAAGATAATAATGAGAATAGAAACTTAAGGTTTGAAACTGAAATAAATGTGACAACAAATTCAAATGTTTAATACAGGAATTCCAAATGAAATCGGGGACAAACCCGATTAAATAAGATAAGAACAGAATTAAAAGATAGCTACTGCTAGCTACTCTGCAGCAGGGGTCTCCTGGGTAGGATCTGGCTCCTCACGGATGTCATCTGTACCCTCATAGGGACCATAATATGTAGGGGCAAGGTCCTCAACATCGCCTAAACAACGGATCCAGTCAGGAAAGGAGCAAAGTACACAATGCACAACAAGATTAAACTAAATATTTATGACAATTAAGTATTGAATATCATATTGAGAAAATTGCATAGAGGGACATCATTATCTCATAGTTAATGCTGTAAACAGGAATATGAGAAAAGCAGAAAATAAATGAGACAGGAATGAAACTACAACAATCAGCAAGAAATATAACAAGACTAGAAACTATGTGTGTGAACTTGTGTATTTAGAATACCTAGTTGGCATGCAGGGGTTTATAGGGTTAAACCGGCCGTCATAGACGGCTATTATTCATGAATAATCGAGATCCGGCTGATGGACAGTCGTGTACCAACAACTATTATTCACGATACGGGTCAGGGTAAACTACATGCCTTTCAGTATTCTCCCTACCGACACGAAAAATAAGACATGAATTCCAATATTCAAGACATGAGATACAGTATTCTGACACTACGTGTAATCAGCAAGGGTACTAGTAGAGCAGGGAATTAATTATCACAATATAAAGATTAACTTGAAGTGCAGGTACTTGCCTTTGTTTGGATCCGATTAATAGGTCTTGGGGGAAAATATCCAGAGATGAGTCCAAATGCTGAAATAAACATCACCATCACGCTTAGAAGACGTCAAATAGCTAGAAACGCCTGTCCTTGGTCCAATTTGGAGACAAGGGCAAAAACGGCAGTTTCGGGTCAAAACGGGGTCCGCCGTTGGGCCCGCTTTGCACCGAAAAACGCGTCCGGATCAAAGGTCTCCAAATTCACCAAATTTAGTGTCAACAGGTCAGGAACGCTGATACGAACCCAACGGAACTTTCAGATTTGGATTCCGATGAGCCGAACACAAAATCGCCCGTCGCGCGGGGCCTGTGGGGCCCACGACACGCGATTTCGTCAACGTTCTCATAATCGAACCAAACTTGACCCACAGGACCAGCGTATTGCTATGAGTTCGATGGCACAAGTTTTGTCTCGATCCGACGTGTGTGCACGAAATTAGGGTGAATTGCAGAAAAGCCGGATACGGGACGATGTTCGCGGATACGCGTTGATTCCGGTGTGCACGCACACCCGAATCAGCTTCCGCGAAATCTCACACGTCCGTATCGATGGTGCGTACGTATCTGTGAAGACCGCACGCGACCAAGTCGTCCCGTTTGGCGGGACGTACTCGGTTCCGGGGGTAAAACAGGGTCTGGTTTTTCCTGTTTTTGGATTGCGGTGTGCGATCACCACAGGACGCGGTGTCCCGAATAGTTTGTCCGGACACCGAGAGGGTCATACAGGCTTCACAATGCAATTTGCGGAATTGAAAACGGAGCTACGAGGCGAAAGTTACGCGTACCTGAAGGGGACCTGGAAATTCGGGTTCGAGGCGTGTCCGACTCGTGTCGGACACGAAAATAGAAATTAGGGCTAGGGTTAGGGTTGATGATTTGGGGGTCTCCGGCGGCGGTCCGGCCGGCGGAGGGCTGAGCGGCGCTGCTGGGGAGGCCGACCGGGCTGGGCGGAGCTGCTCTGGTGGTCGGCGGCGCGCGGGGAGGCCCGGCAGCGGCTGCCGGAGGCGGCTCAGGCGAGAGGTGTTGCCGCCACGCTGCTGTTCGTCGAGGAGTGGAGGGAGGAGGAAAGGTGGGGCTGGGGCTGGGCGCTGGGAGGAGGAAGGTGGTCCGGGGCGGCACTGCGGCGAGGTCGGTCGGAGGCGGGTGGTTGCGCACGGCGGCGAGGTGGTTTTGGGGTTTGGGGAGATGAGGTCGGGGTAGGGTTTTATAGGCTGGGGCGGCGAGTGGTTGGCTCCGGGCGAGGCGGAGGGGAGAGGGGGTCGTGGGCCGAGGGTTGAGGCGGGGACGGCAACGTGGCCGGCCGGAAAACGCGGCGGCGGCCGCGGGAACGGGGAGAGGGGGTCGTGCGGGTTGGGGGTGACTCCCTCGGGTCGGGTCGGAGCGGGTTCCGGGTTGGGCGGACCCGCCCGACCCGCTAAGCTGGGCTGGGTTGATGCTAACGGGCCGGGCCGCGGCCCAATGGGCCTGGGCGGCCCGCAGAAGAAAAGAGAAAAAATATAATTAAAATAAAATAAAATAAATAGATAATTAATTTAAATAATTAATAAATTAGTTTTCAGGCATTTAAAAAATATGTCTGAGGCCCAGAAAAATCCAGAAAAATTACCCTAAGTCCAATTTTTCATTTTACACCCAAAAATGTTATTTTCATGATATTTTAATATTATTTATTACCAATTAAAAATTATTTATTAATTGAAAACCTTGATTTTAATTACAGAAAATTCTCAGAAAATTCCAGAAAATTGGGAAAAATCCAAGATTTAAAATTTCTTGCAAAATCGGGGGTTTACAACTTAGGCTATCCAAAGACACTCGTCAAGCCTTGAGTGAAGCGTTAATGCAAGCAGATGTATACTTGACTCAGCTCAAGTCTCCTGATAAAGAGCCTGTGGCATGTCCTCAATGCCATAGTATGATAGAAGTGGTCCCTAACATCACTTTCACTCAATAGGACATGTTGTTGAAACATAACAAACATGACAGGCCTCTTTATTACACCGGATACGTCGGCTCTGTTGAGGTAGACCGGATTCACATAGATCCGGGATCGTCGATTAGCATTATCCCTCATAGTCTGCAAAGACCGTTGAGAATTCCTACAAGCGAACTGGCTTACACTACCACTACAATCGTAGGCTTTAATGCCAGGAAGAGCAGACCGTTGGGGAAGATTCGTCTGAGGATCCAGATTGGTGACCTTAGATCAGTGGCTACATGCTACGTCATTGATTCAGAGGTGTCTTACAATATTTTATTGGACAGACCATGGATTCACGATCACAATATTGTTCCTTCAACTCTACATCAATGCTTCAAATATGTAGACGTCCAAGGGACAGTGAAAACCGAGTTTGCTTATCTCAATCCGTTCAAAGGAGTTAAGTCCTACTATTCTGATGCCATATTGTACACCCAAGACTACATGAAGGAGGTGTCAGGCAGGACGAAAGAGGAATCCTGCCAGGAGCCAGGAGAACCATCTGCTGTGCGACCTTTGTCAATCCAGGTGAAAGGACGGACTACCCGTCCGAAAGTCATGGAACCTATGACTATCCACTTGGGCAAAACCAAATCGGGAGGAGGAAATGATCCCCTAGTGATCATTCTGAATAAGAAGCCTCCACCTTTGGTCATTGACCTTAGGTGCAACAAGCAGTCAGCTGATGTAAATATAACTAGGAACGTGGTTTCTGACGATAATAAAGATTCTCTTTTCTAGTATACTAACGCTCAATTTCCTAATCAGGAATCTTCCCCTCATAACGATATAGAACCTATAGCACAAAAATTCTTGGAAGCTATAGACTTCTATCATCTATATGTGTGGGAAGTAGCGTGAACGTCTAATGTCGTCACAACATATGGGCCGCATGAAGATTCTATCTTTGTTGTTCCACCTACTCGTAACAATCATCATCCAATAGTCTTCGGTCGCATGCAGAATAGACCGATTGTACAAGAAGGTTCTCACGAGTCTGATGCTGGGAAAATGCAAGTCCACAGATATAGCCCACAGGCTTTGAAGATTATGTAAGGCATGGGTTATGATTTAAAGTTGGAGCCAGGCCTCAACTATGGAAAAGGAAGACGAATGCCATTGCATGGTGACCCTTACTGTCAACGAACTCGCTTCGGGTTGGGATATACCACATCCATAGCAACTTCAAACAACTCTGAGTCAAGTGAGGAGACCATTTTATCTTCTCAAGATGATTTGTCATCCTCCGATTCAGATGATGAACTCGAACGGGCATTATCAGTAAATATGGTGTTGACAGATTCCCTCTAGACAGAGGAACAAGACTCGGAACCATTTAAAAATGAATCCTGGGCACAGCAAATGGATACACAATGGAAACTCCGGTTCGAGCGAAGAGAACCACCCACTAAAGATAAGGTTATCCAAGTCAATGTTGGGGATGAATTTTTACCAAAGCCGATATTTATCAGTGACAATCTTTCTGAAGAAGAAAGAGAAGAAATGATCCAGCTGATAAAAGAATATATCGATGTCTTTGCTTGGAATTATGAGGATATGTCAGGTCTTGATCCAAAAGTGGCTACCCATAAACTCAATATATTGTTCAATTCAAAGCCTGTAAAGCAACACCAACGTCGGTTCCGTCCAGATATGATGGATGCCATTGAAGGTGAAATCAGGAAACTAATAGCCCATGGGTTCATCCGGGAAGAACAATATCCTGATTGGGTCGCTAATGTTGTCCCGGTTATGAAGAAAAACGGGAAAGTGCGTGTTTGCATCGACTTCCGAGATCTAAATGCGGCCTGCCCTAAAGATGAGTTCCCTCTTCCCATTACAGACGTCATGATCGATAATACGTGCAGTTTTGAGCGCATGTCTTTCATGGACGGATTTTCAGGATACAATCAAATTAAGATGGATCCTGAAGATAAAAAGTATACTGCCTTTCGTACACTATTGGGGGTATATTGCTACACAGTCATGCCTTTTGGATTGAAGAATGTCGGGGCTACATATCAACGACCTATGAGTAACATATTCCATGGGCACTTACACAAAATGGTGGAATGTTACGTAGATGATATTGCTGTCAAAAGCCGCCTCAAGGATAATCACATCCAAGACTTAAAGATAATATTTGACTTGATGCGCCAACATCAACTCAAAATGAACCTTACAAAGTCCTTTCTTGGTGTATCCAGTGGCAAATTTCTGGGATTTGTCATTACTACTAAAGGCATTCAAGTTGATCCTGATAAAGTAAAAGCTATCCTAGAAATACGACCGCCCCGTAATCTGAGAGAACTTAGGGGATTTCAAGGTCGTCTAGCTTATATCAGGAGATTCATATCCAACCTCTCTGGGAGATGTCAACCTTTTTTCTCGTCTAATGAAGAAAGGGGTGTCATTCGTATGGGACGAAGCCTTTCAGCAAGCGTTTAATGACATCAAACGCTATCTTACTAATCCTTCAGTTCTGGTGCCTCCCGTCATAGGAAGACCATTTTTGCTGTATGTTCGAGCAATGGATCATTCTTTAGGGGCTCTTATCGCACAAAAGAATAATGAGGGTCATGAACAGGCTATCTACTATCTAAGCAGGATGATGGTCGGAGCAGAACACAGGTATAACCCAGTAGAAAAAGAATGCTTGGCCCTAATATTTGCCATTCAGAAGACGCGATATTACATGACGGGCCAAACTATTCATATTATCTCCAGAATTAATCCACTCGGGTTTTAATGAATAAGCCAAGTGTTCTTAATTCCCGACTAGCAACTTGGGCAATGCTACTGACACCGTATGATATGGTGTATGTCCCTCAGAAGTCCATAAAAGGTCAGGCCTTGGCTGATTTCTTAGCCGCCCATCCAATTCCGAAAACCTCCAAATTATATGAGGATATTCCCGACGAAGTTACAGAATGTAATTCGGCAATGGAAGGTGATACATGGCAGCTATTCTTTGATGGTGCTTCCAGAACTGGTCCCAAAGGAAACGTAGTTTCAGGAGTAGGAATTGTTCTGGTGACTCCTGATAAACTCGTCATCTATCGAGCATATTATCTTAGCGAACCCTGCTCTAATAATGTGGCAGAGTATAATGTCCTACTAATCGGGCTTCAAGTCGCCAAAGAATTGGATGTTGAATATTTGGAAGCTTTTGGTGATTCTCAGCTGATCGTCAATCAAGTCAGAGGAATATATGAAGTCCGCAATCCAGACCTCATTCCTTATCACCAAACAACGATCGAGATAGCAATATCTTTTAAAAGATTCTTCTTAGAGCATGTTCCTCGATCTCAAAATTTGGAAGCTGATGCTCTGGCCAGTGTAGCTGCAGATCTAGCTATTCCTATAAGAAGGCAGAATTCGGTGATCCTTCTTAACAGAGATTTGTTCTGTGTGAAAAATAATTTTCGTATAGAACACAGCTATGTTATAAACACGGTTCCTCCTCAGAGAGATTGGAGAAGTCCCTTTATAGACTTCGTGTCATATGGAATCTTACCAGAAGATCCTAAAGAAGCAGTATCTATCAAAAGACGATCATTACGTTTCTATTTTGATGCTTCTTCACAAATTCTATATCGTCGAACATATGATGGACTCTTGTTACGATGTCTCTCTGATGATAATGCAAAGCAGGTTATCCGAGAAGCTCATGATGGAGTATGTAGAGCACATCAACCCGGTCCTAAGTTACAGGATTGTATTAGGAGGATGGGCTACTACTGGCCTACTATGATTGCAGATACCGTAAAATATGCAAGATAATGCAAAGCTTGTCAGGTTCATGCGGATTTCATACATCAGCCTTCTGAGTATTTATATCCTACTATTGCATCATGGCCCTTTGAAGCATGGGGTATGGATATCATTGGTCCTATTCATCCTTCGTCTTCTAGAGGACATCGGTTCATATTGGCTATCACTGATTATTTCTCCAAATGGGCGGAGGTGATCCCTCTTGCTGAGCTGAAGACATCCAACGTGATCAGCTTTATCAAGCACCATGTAATTTATCGCTTTGGGATACCCCGAAGGATAATTCATGACAATGGGCCTCAATTAATCAGTCAAGCGTTTCACCGATTTTGCGATAAGAATCAGATACAAAATATGGCCTCAACGGCATATAATCCTCCTGCTAATGGTTTGGCGGAAGCTTTCAACAAAACCATCATCAAACTCTTGAAGAAGTTCGTCTCTTCGAACAAAAGAGATTAGAACGAGAAGTTGGGGGAATGTCTGTGGGCATACCGCACAATGGTACAAACACCAACGGGTTATACCCCATTTTTATTAGTTTACGGGTGTGAAGCAGTTCTCCCCATTGAAGTGCAAATTCCATCACTCAAAATAGCAGTGGCTAATGAGCTGACTCAGGAAAATAATGATCGTTTAAGACTTCAAGAGCTAGAAGGATTAGACTAGAAATGCCTTCAAGCTCAACAGCGCATCGAGTTCTACCAAGCACGCATCTCCAGAGCTTTTAATCAAAAAGTGAAGGAAAGAGTGTTCAAAGTTGGCAAGCTAGTTTTAGCTGTGAAGAGGCCAATGATCATTACGCACAAAAGTAAGGAAAAATTCCATCCCAAATGGGAGGGCCCTTATGTGATTGAAACCATATTTTCAAATGGCGCTTACAGATTAGCCAAGCCTAATGGAGATTTGATAATGGCTCCTATCAACGGCAAATTCCTAAAAAGTATTATGCTTGATCTCCTTTGCTTAAAGGGGTATGGTGAAGATTTTATTCTGATGACACTACATACAAAGATTAGTTGGATCATATTCTATCATGTTCTTATGACCTCTGAATAGATATGTTTAACTAATTTGAAACTTCAAAACCTATCACGTCCATATTACCTCTGATAGTGTTTTGTATACAAATTTAGTTGGATCATATTCTATCATGTCCATATTACCTCTGAATAGATACGTTCAGCTAAACCTTACCGAAAGTATATCACGTCCACATTACCTCTGATATCACTTTCATCTTAGCCTATCATTTTTATCTTAAAGTGATGGGTCCACAAAATCAGAAAATGTATCTTTATTATCTCTGATTACAAAGGGAGCAAAAAAAAAAGTACATCATTGGGGAGGAGCAGTTAAATCATGGATCTGTTGCGCCAAAGCAGCCATCCTCTCATTCCTGGAGTTCAAAATATTGGTACGAGCCCGCTCCAGCCTTGCTTCGTCATTGCTCAAGAGAGATAGCTCGGACAGAGAATCAACAAAACTTGCGTGGATGACACCCACATGTGTCAAGTTCTGCTGAGTTGTCTTCATTTGGCCCTCCAATATATCACGAACTAGCGATGCCTTGAGAAGCCTCTACCTTGCCAGAGCCAGTTCAGCTTCCAATTCTCGAACCCTCGCTTCATATCCCTCACATTCGGCCCGCCACTGAGCTAGCTTAGGAATACTCTCCACCAATACTGCTTGCTCTTTCTCCATCTCTTGTTGATGTTCCTGGATGGATTTGTTTAAAGTTTCTGTCTTCTGAGCAAGTTCAGCAGTTAGGGAGTCATACTCAGCCTGAACCAAGTTATTGATGCTGCCTCGGGATAGTTGCAAATATTCGTTAATGGGTTGTTCTAAACCATTAAATATTTGCTCTAGCACATCAGCTCTTTCAACGTCATTAAAATTTCTAATCGGCGCTATAGTGAGCTTGGAGGACGTCTTCAGAGAATCAAAGCCTAGATTCTTCTCCAACACCATGGATATCAATTCTTTCAAAGTGAGGTAGAATATGCTAGTGTATTATTCAACTAGCATAGCAAAGATCGAGTGTACGCTGGGAGTGGCCGCAATATCTGTAAATCTTCTTTCAGGAATGACTACAGAGGATGTTGCCACAGTCGTTGCTTCAACAGATTGCGTGACAAAAGAAGAGACTGTAAACCCCCTGATTTTTCAAGGATTTTTAAAAACAATTTTTACACAATTTTCTGTAATTTTCTGGAATTAAAACTAAGGTATTTTATGATTAAATAATATTAATTAATATTAAAATATTATGAAAATAATATTTTCTGGTGTAAAATAAAAAACTAGACATAGGATAATTTTTCGAGAATTTATTGGAGCCTAGAAGCATTTTTAAAGCCCTAAAAAACTAATTTATATTTAAACAAAATTTAACCCGGTTTATTTGAAAATAAACCAAACCGAACCGCTGTAAACCGAACCAAACCAAACCCAGCTCTTAACGGGTCGGGTCGGATCTGAAGTGAACCCGACCCGGACCCGTAACCCGGCCAAACCCTAAATCCTAATCCTAAACGGAATTACTGTTCCGGCGCTATAAAACCCCTCGATCCCCCCCCCCGCTCTGCCGGCCGAAATCCAAACCTCTCTCCTCTCTCCTCCGCCTGAACCCTAACTCCCCCACTCCAACCACCCCCGGTCGTCCTAGCCCGCTGCCCCGCCTTCCTCCTCCAGAACTTCATCTCTCCCGACGAGCCTCCGCCGCTCGCCTCCGTCTCTCTCTCCCCGACCCCGCCATCGTCATCCCCGCCTGAACCCTAACCTATCCGCCACCCCTCTCCACCGTCTCCCCCCCTTTGCCTCTCCCCTTGCCGTCCTCCACCTATCTCCTCCATCTTTCTCTCCGCCTCGAGATCCTCCCCAGCCCTCGACGACCCGCTGCCTGAGCTGACGATGCCTCCCCGCCTGTGCAGCAGCCAGCCCCGCCGCCTCAGCCACCCAGTCGTGCCCTAGCCACCTCCGGCGAAGACCCCGGCCGCCTCCGCCGACCCTCCGGCCATCAGAACCCTAACCGGACACAGCAACCGGACACAGTGGACACTGTGTCGTGTCGTATCGCATCTCCTCGCGGACACGAGAAAACCTCGTTCTACGTAGCCCTGTTCAGGTAGCATTTTCTCTCTCCTCGTTGCTCCGTTTTCTATTTTGTCAGTTGTGACGCGTAGGCTGTGTAACCCTCTCGATGCCTGTATAACCCGCTCGGTGCGTCGCGTCCTGTGGCGATCGAGAACCGCGATCCAAAAATAGGAAAAATGACACCCCATTTTCACCCGGAACTTAGTACGCCCCGCCAAACGGGACGACTTGATCATGCGCGGTCTTCACCGAAAGGTGCGCGCCGTTGATACGGACGTGCAAAATTTTGCAAAAGTTGATTTGGATGTGCGTGCACACCGGAATCAACGCGTATCCGCCGACAACGCCCCATATCCGCATATTCTGGAACACATCATAACTTTGTGTACACATGTCGGATCAAAATAAAACTTGCGCCATCGGACTCGTAGCAATAAGCTGGTCCTGTGACCCAAGTTTGGTTCGATTCTGAGAACGTTGACCAAAATCGCGTATCGTGGGCACCACGGCTCCACTTGACGGGCGATTTGTGATCGGCTCATCGGAATCCAATTCTGGAAGTTCCATTGGGTTCGTATCATCGTTATGGACTTGTTGACACTAAGTTGGATGAATTTGAAGACCATTGGTTCTGACATATTTTTTGGTACGAAGCGGGCCACACGTGGACCCCACTTTGACCCAAAATTATGGTTTTGCCCCTGTGTCCAAATTGGATGAAAGGGAAGTGCTTTCTAGCTATTTTGCTTATTCTGGGAATGTTGGTGATATCTATTTCAGCATCCGGAGACATTATTCTGAGGTCATAGCTTCTGGTCCTGTGTGTTGGACATCTGGACGTTATATTTTACAGCTTCTTGCCAGGCAAGTATACCTTGCCATTGTACTGTTATTCATATTCTATATGTTGCATGCATCTTTATTTTCTGTCTGTAGTTCATATATTTTAACTGTTATATAAAATGCGTGCGACGGTGTCGTCGCGGTATATTTTTATTTATGTATTTGCATTAACCTTGTTTATGAGACTACCCCATTATCATGTAGCATCTTTAGGTTCATTGGCCGTGACACAGTTGTTACACGAGTTGTGAGTCTCATATAGATCACGGACTGGAGTGCAGGGTTTGGCCTCCTGTACGTGTGGGCCGTGCGTTAGGAATAACTGCTGTTAGAAACTTTGCATGCTAGTAGACTTAGCAGTTATTAGAGGTCTAAGGACATAGCTTATTGTAGTACGGTGGTCCCATCCTTGTCCTTGTTTGGTTGCAGGATTGGGCTAGGGTACTAAGAATAGGCTATGAACCAAATTATGTCATGGATGTGACATGCTTAGTACATGGGGCGGGAAGAACAACAAGTACCGTATTTGAGCTCCTTTGCACTTTTTCTATTGTGCGCCCGAATTCTCCGCTGGAGATACGGGTGGTGATGACCACCATATATTATATTATTATCAAGCAGGCCTCCGGCGTTCGAAAGACGACGTACCTT
Organism: Iris macrosiphon; assembly: GCA_036927795.1. Lineage (NCBI taxonomy): Eukaryota > Viridiplantae > Streptophyta > Magnoliopsida > Asparagales > Iridaceae > Iris > Iris macrosiphon. Next base: position 409,274 of record JAYESA010000113.1, on the reverse strand, counting down.
TGTAGGCCCCTGGATCCCCAAAAGGGAACCATGCCAAATCCTAGTTTTCAGCCAGATAGCTCACTTGTGGGAAAAGTTGTTCTTAACTGCATTCACTTAGATGGTTAGGCGACCCATTGGATATTTATTTCAGTACTTTATTGGCATATGTTTTATGTATCTTGTTACGTCCCTCTGAGACCTGGCCCCTTCCAGGTGTATCTGTTCGTGAGTATTCGCAGGAGCGCAGATTCAGATGGTTACATATGTTTCGAGGATGTCTTCTATTCGAGCCCGTGGTCGTTAGCTGGTACTCTTATATTGTGTTTATTGTGTTATACTTTTCCATTCGAGTTGGTAGTGGATTTGTTTCCATCCAACCATCATCTTTAGATACTTTATATTGAGATCTAGATTCATAGATATTGGTTATTTATTTATATTTGATTTTCGTGGATGAGATTTAGATTGTACCCTGTGACTTGTGACATATGTTATACTACTGTGGATTTGATATTCATATTACAGCGTACGTATGGGTTTGGTTTCCCTATATTGGAGTTGCCATATCCATGCGGCTGGCATGCTTACGTGTCCTAGTCCTACGTATTTTTGGGACTGGAGCGTGACAGAGACACCAACAACGGTCGAAGTTGCTGGCATGCTCGACGAAGGAGGCACAGTCAATATGGTGGGTTCATCCACCTCTGATATGATTTGAACTGCTGCTGGCGGGATTACGTCTGAAATGTTGCAAGATCAACAGTTTCAAAGTATGCTTCTTCGACGGTGGTCATCGCCGTTTCATCAGCTGGATCCGCAACAAAATCGGAGGTTGCTTCAACTCCGCACTCCCCCGAGATATCTTCGCCTGAAACTAAGATAAGAGAAAGTTAATATCAATTTGATGTTAAATTTTCTTGAAGTAAGCGTAAAGACAACATTTACCCATGGCCGATGGTATATATGTGGCGTCTGCAGCCTGTATAGCTAAATCATTTCTTAATGATGCTAAACAAGCTGTCGTACCTGGAGACGAGGGTACACCAACTGACGCTTGAGGTTCGTCATCCCAGTCGTCACCCAGATCCACTCGAGGTTCATCGGGTGGAATCTCGCTTGAGATACTTACATTCGAAGGAAGGGCTAGCCCCATTATTTGTCTGGGTAAAGGTATATTGATTCTTATTAACCTCGGCCTCGAAGGCGATCTAGAAACACCACCAGTAACGGTGGTAGTGACAGCAATCACAGGCAAATAATCTCCAGCACTGTCAGCTGGGACTATGGAGGTTCCCTCTCTAAAAGGCGAAGGACCCCTGATCAAAGAATCATCCCCAACAGGGGAGACAATATGTCCACTTCTGGAAGAGGCCCCCGTGAAAGTCTTTTTAGGACCTCTGGTAGTCTGCTTCTTCTTGCGGGGGGAAGGCTCTTTCTGAGTAGAAGCCTTCCGTTTATTGGAAATAATGAGAGGCTCTGCTGGCGGAGCTATTACGCCTCTCGGTAAAATCAACAAGTAGTCATCTGCACCAGTCGTCTCATCACCTTCATCAGAGAAAACAGATGGTATCTCCTCTCTTCCAGTGGACCTATGGGAGGGCATCCTGAAACTTCCATGTACATCAAAATCACGATGGAAGGTATTGATGGATACATAAAACTGTGTGTACGAATGAAGAATGCGCAACTCCTTGGAGAGAGAAGTCGCGGGCACAGCAAAGGTTGCTCCAGTACAACCCATGATAAAATACCGCCATCCTCTAGCCCCGTCAATAAGTCCACCTTTGACTTTGAAACTGGTGATAGGATTTTCCACGTGCAACTGATCATACCCAAATTGTCTGGCGAAACGACTAGGCAGATAAGGCTCCAAGTAGCAGTGGTCCTCACTTCTGTACAGCAGGTGGGAAGGTCTAATACAGACCAACCAGTAAAAGGCTTCAGGAGAGAGAATAGTCTTCCCCTGACCTGTATCCTGAAGTTTAGTCCCATGTTGATTGATATGTACGGGGGGGACGATGCAGAAGAACTTTCAACTATGGGCAAAATTTAGTGCTAGCCGACAATCTATGACGCTAGTCACATTCCAAGAAGAATTCCTGTAATTCAACAGGAAGTTATTGCCCGAACCACTGGCCGATCCGGGTGACATCACTTTGGTGTTGTGAAGGATTAACCATCCCATCAAATATAAGAATGGCAATTCCACTCTGGGATATCCTTCACGCTATGTATCATCAGCCAGCGGTCCATCAGTAATGGCCCTCAGGCCAGCTTGAATCCTGCATACCATGGCAGGGAGTAGGCCCAATCTTGCTCCGAATACCAAATATACTGCGGGCCATAAGGTGTTGCGATGAATGCGATCCGCAGACGCGATTCCAGGAACCACCCGTTGACGTAGCCAGATAGAAAGGAAGCCAACCAGTTGAGCTTTCCTTGACAGAGGCTTTCGGCAATGCCTCATATAACTGTAGGCTTTGGTTCCTGCAGGATAACCCCCTATATCTTCATTGAGAACACAATCTTGAGCCCCCGAATCTTCAATAAGATCGTCGATTGTGTTGGCATTAAGAATGCTCAAGGGGTTCAAGGGTTTATCTCTGCTATCTACAACCTTGTCCTGCTTGGCATTTCTAGCCTGATGGAAGAAGAGGTAGGATACCCATTTGTTGATATGAGCCAAGTTAGAGGGCTCTTTGTAGAAGGTGGTGCATGCAAGATAGTGTCTCATCAGCTTTTGGTACACTGCCACTACCCGAGGGTTAGTATCCCTCAACTCCCGGTTGGTGGGGATGTATTCTTCGTAAGGAATGTCTCTCATTGGCATCTTTGAGATATCTGCTATCTCATGAAGGGCCAGGCCCAACTCACCTATCGGAGTGGCAAAAGTCCCAGTTAGTGAGTTATATCGCTCCATCAAAGCTAAGAAGAAATTGGGGTTGATAGGCAGCCCAACACTAGTGGCACTCACAGCCGCAAATAAGCCAATACTTTCCAGCTCGATCTGAAAGTGCGTCAGGGCCCATGCAGTTAAACTGGCCCATCGAAGATTTTGGGGGCTAAGCCATCCACTGGTGCGAGGGTTAACCTTGGGGTATACCCCTCCCTCCCCCATAAAGTCATTGTAGAAAGTTGCTATTTGAAGCGACTGGATCAGTGAAGTGTCTTCACTCGAGACCTTGTCCGGCAGTAATCCTCTGAAAGGCATGACAGGGCTTGAGAGACTGCTTACAAAGGATCCTTGGTTCAATCCTTTCTTATGAAAGATCTTTCCTGGCTGGCCGTGAAGATCGGGAGTCAGAGTCCATGCCATCTTTCTGGGATGTGTGGCATGGAAGAATGCAGAAATAGGGTAATTTTTGGGCATCTTTGGCAGATACATGATCGTGCCCTCAGCAGAAAATACTTAATCTTCCTCTTGGGCTTGGGCTGGGACTGCTTATCAATAACATCCCCGAATAAGAAAGCTGGTTTCTTATACTCAGTCCCATCTATGTTTGTCAGGGGCTCCCCACTAATCATACTCAACAACATTCGTTCTCCTTGGGCCGAGATCAGAGTTCCCCTTTCTTGAGGATACTCGTTTCCAGAGATGGGGAATGTTATGTAACGCCCCGGTCCCGCAGGGCCGTTCGTCCTCGCTTTGGTCCCTACGAAACCGATCGTCCTCGCAAGGCGTGATGCCGTACAAGCCTAAGATATGATTGCACAAGGCCAAAGCTTTGAACAAGGGCAAGTAAGCTATTCATTACTGAAGCAGCGGCACACATATTGCAGAAAAGTGAATATCACAATTGTCACGACCCGCACCCGGTTTAGGGGCACGAGTGCGTGGGTACGTCCAGCCTACGCCGCAGCATCGGCGGTAGAACGCTGTCTAGGTCGAGTACTAACTAACAATCTCACGCTAGTATCCAACTCCATAAGGAGATTCGGATAATACTATAAAAATATTCACAACATACTCAATCACAACTACAGCACGATAGGAATTTGAAGAAATAAAAGAATACAACACAAGTCTAGAGACAACATAATCATACCTGCAATCATTACTTCCAATCCCCAAGTGTGTCGGAACCAGTCTACTAAGGTCACAGTCTGGAAAAATATTTTCCAGTCAGGAAGGAGCAAAGTACATCTCTAAATAGCAGTTCTATATAAATGACATAAACTATGTAGCAGTTCTAGATGGAAATATACCAGATGCATGTATAGGTACGAGAAATGTACAATGAAAGAAATACTGGAAATATTGTAAGTAACTGCAGGAAAAGAAACAATATGTCCATGAGCAAGAAACCTATGACTAAGTGTTTGAGTACTAGCTTTAACATGTGATCGGCTTGGGAACTTGATCAGGCTGGTTACATGTGATTAGCTATGATTCACGAAGGTCAGGCTAACCGTTGGTTAGCTATGATGCATGTAGAGGTCAGGCTAATCACACATAACAGCTATGAGGCACTGAGATGGTCAGGCCGCACCCGACGTGAGATGTGGGGTGAGCTATGATGCATGAAAAGTTAGGTATGATCACATATCTACACTAAAATACTCCCCACCCCCGACTGGTATAGTAGATCCAATCATGGTACGCTATGGCACAGGATTCCCCAGGAAGGTAGCAAATCTCCCCGGGAATCAGTGTCTGTACATGCACAAGATAACAAGGAAAACAAGTCTTGTACAAGCTACACCATGAAAAAGGAATAACATCTCATGACGAGATCCGTGTATACCAATCCGTGTAACCAATGTGTCAAGAACATGGATATCTACACTAGATACAGTGAACATAGGAGATATCATAAATTAGAAACTAATCAGAGAATGTACTCGCCTTGGGTCCTTAGCTGGTAATTATTGATGTCCTGTTCCAGAGTATCCCCTGGGTAAACCAACAGTCCTATAAACATAACACAAGCAAAACCACATTTGCATCAGATGCTACACTAACACGGTCAAAAATACGGGTCTCAGGGCCATGTCAGGCAGGGCACTAGTCAACTAGGGTCATCTAGTATATTCACCAATTAAACGTAGTATTATTAATGATCAAATATAATACATATATTGTTATTCCAAAGTATATACAAGTGGAAATATATTTTATTTATGAAAAATATACATCACCCATTATTCAAGAATATATACATTTATACATTTATATACACTAAAAATATACTCATACCCTATATGTACACAAGTATATATACATATATACCAAATATACGTTTTTATACCAAAATACGTTTTTATTAAACATATACCTATACAAAATATATATACACATATATATATTTGTACCAAAATAATAATTATACTATATACAGGTAATTATACCAATTGAATATATATATATAACATTAATTACGAAAACATACATTGACATAAATTATATGAATACAGTTAAATTAATACCCATATATATTTAATACATATTTATACTAAAATACATTTTAATATACATATATAGGAAAATAGAGAAATACGCAAGATATATACATATATATATATATGTATATATATAAAATATATATACACTAAATAGAAATACACTATATACATTAACATATATATACTAAGAAATATTTATGCTAAAATACATTTTAGTACTTGTATACACATACACAAATACGCAAATACACAAATACATTAAATACCTACATACATACTTATACAATTAATTATTAATAAAATAAATAAATTACATATCTTTAATTAACATTACTAATGTATTTATATACTATGCATATTTTAACATTTATTTAAATAAGTACTTAAACATCTACATATCATTATATATATATATACTCATGTGTATATGCATATTCTCGAACAATAATTACAAATAAAAGTTTATTTATAAAAATTAGAATTTATGTAAACCAATGTATTTATATATCATTAGTAATTTCAGTTATCAGTCCAATTAACCAATTTGATCTTATTATTATTGAAACTATATTTTAATTAATAATATAAACCCCCAAAAATTGTTATATTTTTACATAATCACAAACCCTTATAATTTACATAAAAATAAACTAATTATATATAAGCTAAACTAGTTATATTAACTAAATTATTATAAATTAACTAACTAGTTAATTATTAACTACTGATTAAACATTAACTAACTAATTATATTAAACTAATTATTATATAACTAATTAATTAATATAACTAATTACATTACTTAACCGTTAATTCATAGAGCAAAAGAGGGAAAGGGAAGAAGAGGCTCACGAGGGTTTCGTCGTCGACGCAAGGGAAATCCGCCGGGGTCGGCGCGGGGGCTCCGTCGAGGTCACGCGGCTTCGACAGATGCTGAGGCGGTGGCGGGTCTGAAGCGACGGCGGCTTCGACAGATCTGAGGCGGCGGCGTCGCTCGGCTCGAGGCGGCGCTCGGTTCGAGGAGGCGGCGCTCGGCGCTCGAGGAGGCGGTCGGAGGGTGTTCGGCTCGAGGAGATCCGAGGCGGCTGTCGACTCGGCGAGGGCGAGGAGTGCTCGATTCCAGGCGGCGGCGGTTGTCGAACTCGGCTCGGCGGAGGCGGAGGTCCCAGTCGTCGGCGGCGACGGGATCTAGGTTAGGTTAGGTTAGGTTTCTGTGAACCGAGTCGGGGTCATGTCCGGGGCTGGACACGGCGGTTTGGTTGTTGTGTGGTGGCTGTGTCCGAGACCGGACACACGGATTCGATGTACTGTGGTGTGGGGCGGACGTGTCCGGGTGTTGGACACAGGGATGATATTGTGCAGTGGTGGATGTGGATGTGTCCTGGTGTGTCGGACACGAAAATTTGTAATATTGTAAATCTGGACACAGGAAATGAATGGATACGGTAGGACACCCGGGGTCGGACCCGAGGCCAACACGGCTGACACGGTGATGCTGGACATACGGACACGAGCACACAAAAATGGTGGTGGCTTGTTGGCTTGTGGGGATTTGTGAGGGCTAGTTAGGGTTTCTTGGGAATGGTGATGAGGGACTTAAATAGGGAGAGAGGGTGTGGGATAAAGGGTGCGGGTTGGCCTAATAAGGAATGGCCCAGATAATAAATAAACGGGCTTTTCATGTGGGAAAAATGAGGGTGTGAATGGGAGACGGTAAACGGGTAAATTAAATAGAAAAAGATAATTTAAGAAAAAATGTTTTAAGAGGCTTCCAAGGCTAACTGATTCCAAATTAGCTACTAATTAACCTCATATTTCAAAATCCTAGAAGTATGAAAATTATTTATTTACTATCCCAATAAATATAAAAATTTATTTTATTTTATCACTAGTCCTTCAAATAAATATTTATTTAAAACAATAATTTTATGATTCAAGACAATAAATATTTGAAACTAGAAATATATATATATATCATCATTATTTATTTATTTAATTTATAAGAAAGCGACATTTAGGAAAAATGATTTTCATACAAGAATTTAAATCACCTTCTAAATCAAACATTGTTCAAAATCAAATACAAGAATTCAAGGAGAAAATATTTTATAAACTTGGTATTTAATATAAATTAAAAATCTAATTATTTCGAAATTTAGAAATCGGAGGTTACAAGTCTACCCACCTTAGAAAAATTTCGTCCTCGAAATTTTGGATCCTCAATAATTGCCTTTATTCACCATATTATTTCTATCAAAATTTAAATCTTAAACCAATAATCATGAAGTAATTTCATAATGTTATTTCACAACCTTTCAAAAATTATACAACATCATATTCCTGAAAATCTTCAAATTTAAAAAATCAAATCCCCTTTGTCATAATCTCCTCCAAATTTTTTTTTTTTTTTTTTTAAAGTTCGCATCTAAATACCCAAGGATTTAATATCCAATCCTCCAATTTGAATCCAATCAATGCATATTTATAAAACTTAAAAATCTGCATCCCAAAATTTAAATTTTAAACATTCCTCAATCATCTTACTCCTCTAACTCAATTTCAATTGATGCTTATTCCAATCTAACTCCTCATCCCAAGAATTTAATTCGACACTATTCCATTTACGATTTTTATTTCCTGCTTTTCTTTTTTCTCAAATACTCAACGATGCGATGCTTCCAGAATCTTCAATGCAACATTCATAATATATAAAATTTCTATCTTGCAATCAAATAGATAAAATGATAATCTCTCAAATTTCTCAAATTTTTAATAATCAATTCAATCATATCAAGATCTCCTTAAAATTAATAAATCCTCAAATTTTTGGCTCTGTGAATTTTCTAATTCTCCCTTTAAGTTAATATTTGTCCTCGAATTTCAATCATACCTCAATTTTCATAAAATCAATGATCCATCAACTCCGTTATAACAACCCCTAAATTCTTTATTTAATTTAATGCTCATCCACAAATTTAATCCTCTTGTCTCTTTTTGTCAGTCATAACCTCGTCATAGATCTTTGCTATGGTCAAAACCCTAATGATCATGGTTTAAGAAAATTCTTCCTACAGCCATGCAATTTAAGAAAAATATAAGTCATGTATCTTTGGTCATGGTATTTCAGTCTCTATTAAGGTGTACTACTAGTTATATTTTAACAAGAAAATCATGAATACGAACTACAGTATTAGAAAAATCAATCAATCGAAAGATGGAAGAAGGAATCATTAGGAGAGAAAGAAAGAACCTGCTAACATATTACTTGCGGTATCTGCTATCAAACACTTAACTCTAGCACATTTACTAACTAATTCCTATTCCTGTACACTAGTACCCATATCAACTAATCATTAATCCACAAAATCCATGAACACATCCGTATTACACACACCTGTTTATTAATACCAAAATCTGATGCCAAGAATCTCTAATATAACCATGATTCAAAAATGCATCCAAGTTGATACCTCTATCTCTTTAGTACCATACCCTCTGTCAGTTCCCTGTTCCTACTATAATTGTTCAGACTAGTCGTTCTTATCACTCAAATATACGTCAAGTACAACACCATACTAAATAATGCTCTTTCCAATACAATTTTAGATGGACACCCAAGTCAGTCTGCGGTGCCATCTCAATCATGCTCAAATTACCAGATCCTTACACATGTATATCATCTACTCATATATTAATATTCATATCTCTCATCTACCAAAAATTAATCCTCAAAATAATCGTCAAGGTTTAACTTCTCGATCAACTTAAAATAAAATGCATATACCTCCTCAAAATCAGATACTCCACATCGAAATAAAATTTAATCACTTCTAAAATCTTTGTAGCCTTAACTATGTTTATTGAATCAAATTTAAATCCTCAATATTTTAACAACATAAAATCTCAACTCCTTAAAAATTTAAAAAATTAAAAATTTATTTCCACTCTTTAATTTATAAATCCACAATTATACATATAAGTGCTCACGGTCTCTGATACTCGAGGTGCACTCAATACCTCTATTGCCTACAACTGCCAACTGGGTACTAAAATTGTACTGCTTGAATCACTTGTACTATTACCTCCAATGATCAAAGTTATCATCACCTATATTTTCCTTCATGATTTCAATTTATGTCAACTGGTATATCATTTAATTATCATCACACAGAGTGCTTACTGTTATTAACGTTATTCTCGACTAATCCTCGATATAGAATCATTAGCACTCTTGGTATTATATCACTAGTTTCATTAATGCATCATCTCATCAAGCTCATTAGAACTCATGATTAGCTGTACCTTTTATAACACTCATTTTTCTTATTCTCATGGGCAAGTATATGGTTCCTCATCTCGATGGTTGTATATGTATTTCCTTTAATCCTTTAAAGCCTATTAAACTAATCCGTGATACGCTTCACCATCTTCATTACCTATTCCGATATTTCTCTACTCATGACACCTCATTAACTTGATGCGTATATATTTTCTTACCCTTACTTCCGATATCAATCATCAAATTGAACATCATGCTCCATTAATTCTTAACACAATTTTCTTGATACCTAATTGTTTACATAGATCACTTAATTACGTAACCATGATTATCCAAGATGGGTAATTGGCTCTGATACTAACTCTGAGAACTATCACTGATACTCTATACTCTCCTGCTACTCTCAGTCTCTAATGACACTTATCCCAGAACCATTGGTACAAGGTACTATGCTAAGGGCTAACTCTAAATTAAAGCCTACTGCTCACATGCCCAACTAGGAAACACTTACAACTTACTAGCAACACAGTCAATACTAATACAAAACACAAATAAAATTATAAGTCACTAATTATCATACTAACAAGGAATCCTCAAAGAAAATAAGCTCAAAAAGGAACTGGATCAAGGACTGAAGGTATCTTTACTGCTAGTAAAGAAAAAGAAGCGATGGAACAAAGTCCTGAATAACAGAAATAGATAAGTCTTGAGATGATACTTTAAGAAACAATTTAAGATACAACCTGATAATCATACACGTCTGTCAGAAATCATGACACACAGAATTCTCGCCACGCCAGTAAGCATAGATGCGATGAACGACAGGTTCCGTAACTAAGGTATGCAACCCTATAATCATGTCATCTAGAATACTTGCCACGCCAACCGGTATGGCTGCAAGAACTCTAAATCTCATAACTAAAGTATGTACATCCAAGTTAGGTTCCTACGTTCTCGTCACGACAGCTAATATGGCTGCGATAAACTCTAGGTTCCATAACCAAAGTAGACGTTTTTACCTTTCTCACTGTCCTCATCAATATATGTCATCAGATGATACCGTAAATTTTAGTCCGTAAAATTCATCTCAATTTGAAATCAACTCAACAACGATACCAGGAATTAAAGTTAACAACTGGTCAACAAGAATTAAACTCAACAATGATACCAAAAATTTTAATTTAATAACTGCTCAACAAGAATCAAGTTCAGTGACAACAAGCGAGAGCGGACGAAAACAAGAAAAAAGATTTAAATTGAAAATTATAATAAGATTCTCAAGGGGTCGTCCCAGGAATCTCTCAAGAATTTGTGATTGAGTATCCTCTCTCATCCTAGTATCCTATGTCCTATATCCTATCGCAGACACGCAGTAGTATAACAAGGATGCCACACTACTACGACATCGCACAACTCGCGAAGTCTGACCTGCGTGGGCCACCACTAAAAATGTGTCACGACCCGCACCCGGTTTAGGGGCACGAGTGCGTGGGTACGTCCAGCCTACGCCGTAGCATCGGCGGTAGAACGCTGTCTAGGTCGAGTACTAACTAACAATCTCACGCTAGTATCCAACTCCATAAGGAGATTCGGATAATACTATAAAAATATTCACAACATACTCAATCACAACTACAGCACGATAGGAATTTGAAGAAATAAAAGAATACAACACAAGTCTAGAGACAACATAATCATACCTGCAATCATTACTTCCAATCCCCAAGTGTGTCGGAACCAGTCTACTAAGGTCACAGTCTGGAAAAATATTTTCCAGTCAGAAAGGAGCAAAGTACATCTCTAAATAGCAGTTCTATATAAATAACATAAACTATGTAGCAGTTCTAGATAGAAATATACCAGATGCATGTATAGGTACGAGAAATGTACAATGAAAGAAATACTGGAAATATTGTAAGTAACTGCAGGAAAAGAAACAATATGTCCATGAGCAAGAAACCTATGACTAAGTATTTGAGTACTAGCTTTAACATGTGATCGGCTTGGGAACTTGATCAGGCTGGTTACATGTGATTAGCTATGATTCACGAAGGTCAGGCTAACCGTTGGTTAGCTATGATGCATGTAGAGGTCAGGCTAATCACACGTAACAGCTATGAGGCACTGAGATGGTCAGGCCGCACCCGACGTGAGATGTGGGGTGAGCTATGATGCATGAAAAGTTAGGTATGATCACATATCTACACTAAAATACTCCCCACCCCCGACTGGTATAGTAGATCCAATCATGGTACGCTATGGCACAGGATTCCCCAGGAAGGTAGCAAATCTCCCCGGGAATCAGTGTCTGTACATGCACAAGATAACAAGGAAAACAAGTCTTGTACAAGCTACACCATGAAAAAGGAATAACATCTCATGACGAGATCCGTGTATACCAATCCGTGTAACCAATGTGTCAAGAACATGGATATCTACACTAGATACAGTGAACATAGGAGATATCATAAATTAGAAACTAATCAGAGAATGTACTCGCCTTGGGTCCTTAGCTGGTAATTATTGATGTCCTGTTCCAGAGTATCCCCTGGGTAAACCAACAGTCCTATAAACATAACACAAGCAAAACCATATTTGCATCAGATGCTACACTAACACGGTCAAAAATACTGGTCTCAGGGCCATGTCAGGCAGGGCACTAGTCAACTAGGGTCATCTAGTATATTCACCAATTAAACGTAGTATTATTAATGATCAAATATAATACATATATTGTTATTCCAAAGTATATACAAGTGGAAATATATTTTATTTATGAAAAATATACATCACCCATTATTCAAGAATATATACATTTATACATTTATATACACTAAAAATATACTCATACCCTATATGTACACAAGTATATATACATATATACCAAATATACGTTTTTATACCAAAATATGTTTTTATTAAACATATACCCATACAAAATATATATACACATATATATATTTGTACCAAAATAATAATTATACTATATACAGGTAATTATACCAATTGAATATATATATATATATAACATTAATTACGAAAATATACATTGACATAAATTATATGAATACAGTTAAATTAATACCCATATATATTTAATACATATTTATACTAAAATATATTTTAATATACATATATAGGAAAATAGAGAAATACGCAAGATATATACATATATATATATGTATATATATAAAATATATATACACTAAATAGAAATACACTATATACATTAACATATATATACTAAGAAATATTTATGCTAAAATACATTTTAGTACTTGTATACACATACACAAATACGCAAATACACAAATACATTAAATACCTACATACATACTTATACAATTAATTATTAATAAAATAAATAAATTACATATCTTTAATTAACATTACTAATGTATTTATATACTATGCATATTTTAACATTTATTTAAATAAGTACTTAAACATCTACATATCATTATATATATATATACTCATGTGTATATGCATATTCTCGAACAATAATTACAAATAAAAGTTTATTTATAAAAATTAGAATTTATGTAAACCAATGTATTTATATATCATTAGTAATTTCAGTTACCAGTCCAATTAACCAATTTGATCTTATTTTTATTATTGAAACTATATTTTAATTAATAATATAAACCCCCAAAAATTGTTATATTTTTACATAATCACAAACCCTTATAATTTACATAAAAATAAACTAATTATATATAAGCTAAACTAGTTATATTAACTAAATTATTATAAATTAACTAACTAGTTAATTATTAACTACTGATTAAACATTAACTAACTAATTATATTAAACTAATTATTATATAACTAATTAATTAATATAACTAATTACATTACTTAACCGTTAATTCACAGAGCAAAAGAGGGAAAGGGAAGAAGAGGCTCACGAGGGTTTCGTCGTCGACGCAAGGGAAATCCGCCGGGGTCGGCGCGGGGGCTCCATCGAGGTCACGCGGCTTCGACAGATGCTGAGGCGGTGGCGGGTCTGAAGCGACGGCGGCTTCGACAGATCTGAGGCGGCGGCGTCGCTCGGCTCGAGGCGGCGCTCGGTTCGAGGAGGCGGCGCTCGGCGCTCGAGGAGGCGGTCGGAGGGTGTTCGGCTCGAGGAGATCCGAGGCGGCTGTCGACTCGGCGAGGGCGAGGAGTGCTCGATTCCAGGCGGCGGCGGTTGTCGAACTCGGCTCGGCGGAGGCGGAGGTCCCAGTCGTCGGCGGCGACGGGATCTAGGTTAGGTTAGGTTTCTGTGAACCGAGTCGGGGTCGTATCCGGGGCTGGACACGGCGGTTTGGTTGTTGTGTGGTGGCTGTGTCCGAGACCGGACACACGGATTCGATGTACTGTGGTGTGGGGCGGACGTGTCCGGGTGTTGGACACAGGGATGATATTGTGCAGTGGTGGATGTGGATGTGTCCTGGTGTGTCGGACACGAAAATTTGTAATATTGTAAATCTGGACACAGGAAATAAATGGATACGGTAGGACACCCGGGGTCGGACCCGAGGCCAACACGGCTGACACGGTGATGCTGGACATACGGACACGAGCACACAAAAATGGTGGTGGCTTGTTGGCTTGTGGGGATTTGTGAGGGCTAGTTAGGGTTTCTTGGGAATGGTGAACGGGTAAATTAAATAGAAAAAGATAATTTAAGAAAAAATGTTTTAAGAGGCTTCCAAGGCTAACTGATTCCAAATTAGCTACTAATTAACCTCATATTTCAAAATCCTAGAAGTATGAAAATTATTTATTTACTATCCCAATAAATATAAAAATTTATTTTATTTTATCACTAGTCCTTCAAATAAATATTTATTTAAAACAATAATTTTATGATTCAAGCCAATAAATATTTGAAACTAGAAATATATATATATCATCATTATTTATTTATTTAATTTATAAGAAAGCGACATTTAGGAAAAATGATTTTCATACAAGAATTTAAATCACCTTCTAAATCAAACATTGTTCAAAATCAAATACAAGAATTCAAGGAGAAAATATTTTATAAACTTGGTATTTAAAATAAATTAAAAATCTAATTATTTTGAAATTTAGAAATCGGAGGTTACAACAATGGCATATGAAAACAAGCTCTTTTATTGATAATCAAAATTGTTACAAGCGGCGCATGGCCGAGGTTACAAATCGCTCAAGCACTCTTCTCTCGATTACAATAACATCGTTCCATACATTATGTCCCTCTATATAAAAGCAACTAAAAGCAGGCACATCTCGATGCGACTCAAGGCATCGACTCCAAATTTTTGGTTCCTTGGGATGAGGCACGGCTATCGCTTCCTCGGATGATCAGGCACCTGAGAACAAGCAGACTATTGGTGGGTTAGCACTTTATACAAGTACTGGTGAGATAAAACAACTGAACAGAAGCTACACCCCCTGAAACCCACACTAAGTAATCATGTAGCAAAATATTGCATTACTAGTGATCTTGCTAGTTTTACCTAAGTTTATTTCATGCAGCTCAGAACTAGTCAGATTACATCTTTTTGAAAACATAACTTTAAAACAGTTTGCATATTCAAACTTATAAGCATACGATCGGGGCAGTGCTCTATCGTGCAGTACGCAACATGTATTATGCATCAATCTAACTCTTTGGGGCAAGTAGCATATAGGAACTATCATAAAATCAAGCACGCAAGTTGAACTATCAATTAGAGGTCGGTCCCCGAGAAACTCAGGATTAGTAGCGGTAATCCAGCTAACCAATGACTCCTTTATCTGATGCTATTAGCAGCTGTGACCAGGGTTGCACATCACTACCGTTATAGCAGCCGTAACCAAGGTTTAGCTCTTCACCAATAGCCATTGTCCGACCGATGCAAATGCATGCAACACTATCAGATAAACTCTATGATTCACATCTTAATGAGCAAGAAGGCTTATATGTACAAACTCATATTTCTTACCCCATAGCCGAACGGTTATCCCTGCAGCAGACACACAAGTTAGCCATAATTTGCATTTATGCATAAACTTATGTATCAATCTTCTGGTGTCACAAATGATCGGTATGCAAGAAGGTAAACCTAGCATGCGCCCTATCTATATGACGGTCCATGAGTTTCCCCATTATTGGACAACAACACCCCCCAAGATCCCGAAGGACCGGACGTCAGGGTGCTCTCACAATCCATTCCGGACCGACCGATTCCTAGTGTCCCAGGAATCGATCGAGAGACTATTACCTTGTGCACAAGTTATCCGAGACCAATGCATGACAAGCAACATTCACATTCACAAGCATATAACAATCTAATAGCACACCCCCCAAGATCCCGAAGGACCGGACGTCAGGGCGGACTACTAGACTCTTCTCTTCTTCTCAAGCAAACACATCTTTTCAACAATCTAATAGCACACCCACCAAGATCCCGAAGGACCGGACGTCAGGGCAGACTATTAGATTCTCTATCATACTTATAACTTATAGCAGTTCGATAGCAAAACAGACAAGCGAAACATATAATAGCAAGCACGATTGATTTCATCTCTAACATGCAAAACTATCTCTTTTCACAGCATATTACAAAGGGACATATTCAAACGATTCATTTACTTATCCTCTTAGCATAGCAAGGGTTCGTTTGAGCTGTATCGGTGTTTCTAAGCATGAAATATTTCTTATATCTCTTTAGCATAGCAATGGTTCTATCTCATTTCTGACAAGTATTTTATTCCTCTTAGTTAAGCAGCAGATTCGTTTCAATGACAAACTATGTGAGTTCTCTTATTAGCATGCTGAGTCGGTTCTATCATTCTCTTATGAAAATATTCTTCTTAAGCAAAGAAGCATTCAAAAACTCAGATTCATTATTAAGTCGTGCAAGAATCAGAGAATGCAGTTCTGCCCACTCACTTTGATTAATCGGTCGGAAACTCTCCGAGAAGACTTCCGTTCGAGCAAGCAAGGCGATCTCACTTGTACGTAGCGTCGACGCGGAGCAGGGCGCTACATACTTACCCACCAACAAAGAGTTTCATCTTCGAAACTCAAGGAGAAACTCATGAAAACACAGAGCAGCGATAGTCCTCATCCCTCGCCATCCTAAATCAAAACTCTAGTAATCACAAATCACATCTCAAGCAAATGAAAACAAATCCAGAAAACTTTTGCCGGTAACTTTGAGAATATTTACGGACTTATTGTATGAAACGTTCATTGCATCTCACATCAGGCACATCTCAGAGTTGGAGGCAACGGAATGGGCAAAGAATCGAGTCGCTCTGATACCATTATGTCATGCCCCGGTCCCGCAGGGCCGTTCGTCCTCGCTTTGGTCCCTACGGAACCGATCGTCCTCGCAAGGTGTGATGTCGTGCAAGCCTAAGATGCGCTTGCACAAGGCCAAAGCTTTGAACAAGGGCAAGTAAGCTATTCAATACTGAAGC
This sequence comes from Iris macrosiphon, assembly GCA_036927795.1. Lineage (NCBI taxonomy): Eukaryota > Viridiplantae > Streptophyta > Magnoliopsida > Asparagales > Iridaceae > Iris > Iris macrosiphon. Next base: position 392,167 of record JAYESA010000113.1, on the reverse strand, counting down.
AGCGACACACATATTGCAGAAAAGTGAAGATCACAATGGCATATGAAAACAAGCTCTTTTATTGATAATCGAAATTATTACAAGCGGCGCATGGCCGAGGTTACAAATCGCTCAAGCACTTTTCTCTCGATTACAATAACACCGTTCCATACATTATGTCCCTCTATACAAAAGTAACTAAAAGCAGGCACATCTCGATGCGGCTCAAGGCATCGACTCCATATTTCTGGTTCCTTGGGATGAGGCATGGCTATCGCTTCCTCGAACGATCAGGCACCTGAGAACAAGCAGACTATTGGTGGGTCAGCACTTTATACAAGTACTGGTGAGATAAAACAACTGAACAGAAGCTACACCCCCTGAAACCCACACTAAGTAATCATGTGGTAAAACATTGCATTACTAGTGATCTTGCTAGTTTTACCTAAGTTTATTTCATGCAGCTCAGAACTAGAAAGATTACATCTTTTTGAAAACATAACTTTAAAATAGTTTGCATATTCAAACTTATAAGCATACGATCGGGGCAGTACTCTATTGTACAGTGTGCAACATGTATTGTGCATCAATCTAACTCTTTGGGGCAAGTAACATATATGAACTATCATAAAATCAAGCACACAAGTTGAAATATCAATCAGAGGTCGGTCCCCGAGAAACTCAGGATTGGTAGCAGTAATCTAGCTAACCAATGACTCATTTATCTGATGCTATTAGCAGCTGTGACCAGGGTTGCATACCACTACCGTTATAGCAGCCGTAACCAAGGTTCAGCTCTTCACCAATAGCCATTGTCAGACTGATGCAAATGCATGCAACACTATCAGATAAACTCTATGATGCACATCTTAATGAGCAAGCAGGCTTATAAGTACAAACTCATATTTCTTATCCCATAGCCGAATGGTTATCCCTGCAGCAGACACACAAGTTAGCCACAATTTGCATATATGCATAAACTTATGTATCAATCTTCTGGTGTCACAAATGATAGGTATGCAAGAAGGTAAACCTAGCATGCGCCCTATCAATATGACGGTCCATGAGTTTCCCCATTATTGGACAATAACACCCCCCAAGATCCCGATGGACCGGACGTCAGGGTGCTCTCACAATCCCTTCCGGACCGACCGATTCCCAGTGCCCCAGGAATCGATCGAGAGACTATTACCTTGTGCACAAGTTGTCCGAGACCAATGCATGACAAGCAACATTCACATTCACATTCACATTCATAAGCATATAACAATTTAATAGCACACCCCCCACGATCCTGAAGGACCGGACGTCAGGGAGGACTACTAGACTCTTCTCTTCTTCTCAAGCAAACACATCTTTTCAACAATCTAATAGCACACCCCCCAAGATCCCGAAGGACCGGACGTCAGGGCAGACTATTAGATTCTCTATCACACTTATCAGACAAGCGAAACATATAATGGCAAGCACGATTGATTTCATCTCTAACATACAAAACTATCTCTTTTCACAGCATATTACAAAAGGACATATTCAAACGATTCTTTTACTTATCCTCTTCACATAGAAAGGGTTCGTTTGAGCTGTGTCGGTGTTTCTAAGCATGCGATATTTCTTATATCTCTTTAGCATAGCAATGGTTCTATCTCATTTCTGACAAGCATTTCATTCCTCTTAGTTAAGCAGCAGATTCGTTTCAATGACAAACTATGTGAGTTCTCTTATTAGCATGCTGAGTCAGTTCTATCATTCTCTTATAAAAATATTCTTCTTAAGCAAACAAGCATTCAAAAACTCAGATTCATTATTAAGTCGTGCAAGAATCAGAGAATGCAGTTCTGCCCACTCGATTTGATTAATCGGTCGGAAACTCTCCGAGAAGACTTCCGTTCGAGCAAGCAAGGCGATCTCACTTGTACGTAGCGTCGACGCGGAGCGGGGCGCTACATGTCACATGGGACAAGTCCTCCAAATAGTTGGAATTCATCATTCTGACAGCAGACCCCATCACTTCAGCCAGAGGGGGGATCTGTAGGTCCAATGCAAAAAGTAAGAAAACAAGTCAGTTTTATGCTAGACGCTACACTATTGCAGTATACGCCAAAACTTGACAGTCTGAGTTTTATGCCAGACTGCAAAAACTTGAGTCTTACGCTGGAATCTATTTCCAGTGCGAAAAACTCAAGGTTGGCAGTATACGCCAAAACCTAATAGTCTGAGTTTTTACGTCAGACTGCCAAAATTTGAGTTTTATACTGGAACTTACATCCAGTGCGTAAAACTCAAAGTTTGCAATATACGCCAAAATTTGACAGTCTGAATTTTTTTTGCTAGACCGCAAAAATATGGAGTTTTACGCTAACACATTAGGAATGTGGGCGTATTTGCGCATACACGTACAACGTGTACAAGGATTTTTCTCCTCTCGAAGTCTTTACCTATGATACCCGGTGCACAGCTAGACGGCGGAGCACTTCGCTCAGAACGAGGCTCGCTCGACCTAACAGGGGTTGCTCGTGCTTGAGCAGTAGAGCGAGATGAAGAAGCGGCTTTCTTTCCCTTAGCGACGGAGGCATGTTTTGGTGCCATGGCGAAACTCAGAGTTTTCAGAAAGAGACGAAGAGTCTTCAGAAAGAAACAAAGGGTTTTGTAGAGACAGATGAAGGGTTTTTTTCTCTCACGACCTAGGGCTATTTATAGAGTTTAGATAACTCTTCGAATCCTTAACCAAATCCGATCTTATCATGATCAGTTATGATTTAGGACCACGTCAGCCGATCATTTGAAAAGGAAGGCGGACAGTCATGCTGCGTAACGGATCCATGATTTTATGCTCAGAAGCTTTTACGCTCAGAAGCTACAGATCTATGACTTTACGCTCAGAAGCTTTTACGCTCAGAAGATATAAATCTGCGGTTTTACGCTCAGAAGCTACAGATCCATGATTTACGCTCAGAAGCTACAACTCTACGGCTTTACGCTCAGAAGCTTTTACGCTCAGAAGCTACAGATACTACGGATCTATGACTTTTCACATATCCTAAAATTACGCAGCACAGGATACGCGTATATCTTGATAATTTGGATCTTATACTCGAGAAAGCCAATTACAAGGGTTTACGCAGAAAATGCTCCTTTTTTGTTACAAAATATTGCAAGTGCCTGAAACGCATTTGCAAATAGACTACGGGTCTTCAGTAAACTTCTCCTCTTCTTCAGTCAGGAGGACTTCATCAGACGAAGGGCCAAGGAGTTCCCTAAAAATGTTTGTCTTCACTGGAGATAACTTTTCTTCCTTGGCCATTGGAAGTTCATTCGAAAGTATGGCCTATTTTGCGGACATTTCTTGCCCTGTTTCGAGAAACTTTTGGAAAGCCATTCTTGAAGATGATGTTCTGAACAGAAATTCTTCGTATTAGAGAAGTGACAGTTCAGAATTCTACGTGACTCCTCGTCCACAAACAGCATGACAATTGAATTTTCAAGACAATTTAATGCTGAAGAGCTTTTTACGCATATTTCGCTATGCGTAAAAGTCGGAGCATGACTGGATGCGTAGTTATCAGAGTCCGCGTAAAAATTTCTCAGGCATGTCGAAGCTGCGTATTATCAGACTTCCCCACAGCAAATATGGCAAATCAATGATGCGTAAAAGAAGACAAGTTTATTAATCATGATTACATATGATGGAAATCCCCTTTTTTACAAAGGATTTTTCATTAATATTCAAGATCACGATGGTAACCTATTACGCTAGGTTCTCGTCTGACGGAGATCTTCACTTCTTCTTCTACAGCACTTCTTCATCATCGTGTGGTCCAAGGGACAAAGTGATCGACCGCAGATCAGACTCCTATAGCAATTTTTCCCCAGAATGATTTTTATTGTACTTAACATCCTCGTATAGGATTAATTGTACTCTTTTTTTTCTTGTTTGTAAACAAAGAAAGGGTTTCGTATAAACCTAGTTTCATTTTTTTGTTTATCATCAAATACTTCGCCTTAGTGCGCCAATCCTGCAAGTGACTTGATTTATATTACCTGACTTGATCATGTACTTACTTGCAACTAATGATTCATGTGGCCGACTAATAAGCCTGGAATCCTGACTTGATTAATTGTATCCGTGTTGATACACCTACTTGCTTGAACGTGCTACTTGGCTTCAATGTACACTAAGTGTGTGGCAAATAGCCTACATGTGCATCGAGGTGCGACATGATCTTGCCAAGTGTTATATGCTACACGTTCTTGTTTTCTTGCACGAATATGATAAGTGGTCAGTAACCATAGCGTGGCTAGGGTATTGCTTGCTTGATTGTTGCATCCACACTCGGGTGAATCTAGATTGAACTATTGAGTTACAAAGTAGATTCGTACATAGCGTGCACGTACTTTGTACAACATTAAGGGGATTGTTCATGAGGCCACGACATGATATTCCAATTAATCATAGGGTTAATTAGGCAACTAAAAATATATAGAGAATAGGTAGGGAACGGTATCCAGAGATAGTGCATGATGAGCCGCCCCTATGATAATTATTGAGGCATGCAAGGCTAGCCACCACGGATATTGTATATCATCCGCAATAGCGGAGTGCAATATTTAACTCTTATATTAAATGACTGAGACAACACTTTTCCTATAGGAAGACTGGAACCGTTACAGACAAGTTTAGCGCAATGGCCCTACGGGGGACTAGTGCATCTCTACATGCTTGTACTAATATGGTTTGGTTAGCCCTGCTCGAACATAGCAAGTTCTGAGGATACTTATTATGCATCATTGCAGGGATAATACAGATTTTATCTAGCAATACGTAAAACAGCTTGGCCGCTATAAAACTAATTAATTATGTATTATATCTTTTGTTAGTGGTCTAGGGGCATGGATTATCGTGGTGTAGTGGTTCAACTATTGTCCTTATTTTGTAGGGGTAGGGATTGGGCTATCATACTACAATGGGATATGAATTGAAACTACGACACAAAAACTCTAGCTTGACCAGAATCACGGGATGTACTTTATCTCGGTATGGTGTGGCTCTCATTGTCCTTGTTTTGTTGTACGGGTGTCATATCATCTCGATGATGGGGCACGCGCCAATGGTTTTGACTCATTCATTATTATACTTAATTTGGATTTTTGTTTCTTCATTCATGCTTCCTTATGGTAATTGCTATTTGGGGTCTAATCCTACTGGCTTTGCATGGCCAGGTTTAGAGTAAGAGCTAGAGGATCCAGCTTATCTTCTCGTAAATGATGCACACCAGACGGATGGTTGTTGAGGAACACGAGTGAGTTTTTTCATTACTAATCGTTATTGTACATTATATTCTTTTTGGCGTTTAGCCACTGACACTTGTTAGCCGGCAAGTCTGGATACTACTTTCCATTATATGACTGTAATTAATCAGAATGCAGTTGATCGCAGTGATGTAACTTTCGATACTATGATAGCTTAATATTTTGAAGGCTACATCTCTAGATCATTTTGATAAGGCGTTCGGGATGCCTTACTACTTTATCTTACGTGTTTTATGCTTACTGTTACTTATTTAAATGATTAAGACATAGATGTTATGAGACCCTAGGAAACTTGATTGTAGCATACACCGTCTTGTCTTTCTACAGTCGTGACTGCCTTTTACGGGATAGCTGGCAATGTCCATCTTTGTATTCCTGTACTGGGGCATGAAAGATGTGTAATCTATTTTAAAATAGCCCTTCTTACCACAGTTGAAACATGCCCCGTCGAACTTGGGCTTTGGCTTGGAAGAAGCTGACCTTCAGATTATTTGAAGTCCTTCCTTTTGTTCTTATGGGAAGTACTTTTTTTTCCTATGAATCACTTGATTATACCATGTTCGCCTTAGTGAACTGTATGGATAAAGTGTATAACTTCACTAGAGCTCTGGTTACATCCTCTAGATGTATCCAACACAAAACATCTCCTAGCATGATCTCCATCTTCTTGCGGTACATATCTATTGTGAATTTATTTCAACCGGGAGGAAGTTTGGACACAATGACCCCCATCATGAAATTGTTCACCAGAGGCATGCTTTCCTCCTCAAGCTTTTGTTGCATCTTTATTAGTTCATTAACTTAAGGCAGCATCGTCTTCTCGTCTTCAAACTGCATCTTCATGAACTTGCCAATGAGATGGGTCTTGGACATCAATTCATCATATTTGTATTTTTTTCTCAAGAGACTCCCAAATATCTTTTGCCATATCTTTCTTGCTATAAGATTCTTAACGTCTATAGAGTTGAGAATCAACAACCTGTAGAGTTTGTTGTCTCTTCTCCATTTCTATTGTGCAGAGGACACATCTTTCTTTTATTGTGCATTGCCCATTTTTGGAACAAAAGGTTCTAAATTTGTAACACGTATTCGACTTTAACGACTTGAAGATTCAGAGATATCTTCCTTTTCCAGTTGTTGTAGTGCTCTCCATCGAATTTTTTAGGCCTATCGTCACTGGTATCAAGAAGACTTGCACGATTTTTCATCTATGTTGATCGGATCTTACTTTGAGATTGTTATACCCGATATTGCATAGATCGTACAAATTATGTGAAAATCAAAAGCACAATTGTTTGCTTCTTTAATGGCCGTATACAATCAGAATACAAACTGACTCTAAAGAAGTGAAAGTTCGCAAATGTCTCTAGCTATCATAGTTGCTACCAAAGATAATACAACGAAGAATACAAGAAAGAAGAAAGATCATGGAATAATAAATCTTACTGGGGTGATAAAAATCTTCGTTGCTCAAAACAAGATTCGAGCCTATTCATCGATCTGCTCTTATGAACCAGCAAGTTCAGATCAAAGGACTTTTGGAACGATCGTTACTCTTTATTGGACGAAGACTTGACTCCTTCTAAGAACAACACCTCTTTGATTCTGAAAAACTGCTGATACTCCAACATCACTCTATGTTCTCTTTGTGGTATCTCTCATATAGTCTATCCCTTGGAAGGAGGACACATAATCTTTATATAGAGGAGAGACACTTGGCATCCAACTCCCTTTAGTGGACACTTAGTCCGGAGATCATGTCCACTAAGTGGAGCAGTTACTTGGATTACCACCACTTTTTGTGAAGAAATCGTCCACTTATTGACCACTAATTATGGTTTTAATGCCCGTTCACCACACTAAAAGAGGAGATAATGGACACTTACACAATGCTGGTTATTGCCATGTACTGAGCAGCGTAGAACCATGTTTTCCACGATAAAAGTCACCAGCAAAAATGCAACATCTACACAAAAGTTGTTCTGCTGGACTGCTAAAACGCAACATCTACATAGTTTTGCTGGACCGTTGTATGCATTGTTCCACTGAACCGCTGCATCATTGCACGAGTTGTACACTACTGGACTACTACTCTGGTGCACACATAGTTTCACTTTGCACCCGGGCGAAAACCCATGCGGAGACTCTTGCGGAATGAGCGCACGACGACGGAAAAATGAGCGCAAATAGTGCCATCTCACGTCCGATGCGTAAGTGCGAAGTGCAAAATGTGCCATCAAAGCGCCACTTTGCGCTCTTCGTCCGAGTCTGAATCGCTAAGCCCCCTATGGGACTTAACTCCTAAAGGAAATTACAAAGGGAATTACAAAACATAAATATTCCATTGAGGAGTTTTAACCTAGCCTCTCTAGAAAAATACCCCACATAGCACCCACATGTTGGTGATCTACTTGAGGAATATTCAATGGTTCTTCTTTGAACCAAAAGTTAGATACCATATGTTGTATCCGACGTTACAGAGATTGTATAGAGGTACCTGAAACAAAAAGCACAACTGATTGCTGCTATGAGATTTACAACCTTTATCTAATTTAAACTATCTATAATTATTTCAATACCCAACTTTATTTAAATATTTTAAAGATACCAAAAGGTTATATACCATTCAAATAATAATTTATGTTTTTTAAAAATATTTAATTTTATCAAACTTTATCTCTATGATATGATTTTTTTAATAACAATTTGAAAAAAAAAATCTAAGATACAATTTCAAAATTTTATCTCTAAGATAAATCAATTTTTTTTTCAAATTAGTTTCTAATAATTATTTGAAATTAGATTTGTTTTCTTTTACAAAATATATAAGATTTCAAATTAGAGCTAGGATTTCAAAAAATAAATAAAGCTTCTCTCTAATTAGATTTAAAAAAATATCAAAGGTTTGAAAAATATGTAAGATTTCAAATTATTTATTCAAATTATCTTAGATAAGGTTTGAAAAAATATCTAAGATTTCAAAAGAGAAAAAAAAAAGGGGGGGGGGGGGGGGTTCTTTAATTTCAGCTTGATACCCTTAATTATTGTATTTTTCAACTTGATACCCTTTATTTTATATTATACAAATAAATATCTCAACTATGCTTGATAACTTAACAGAGTTGATGAAAAGGGAGCAGCTCTAATCATTTGGAAAGGGAGCAGCTCACCTCCTTCCTGCTACTCCCTTTAGAAACCATTGCCACTATCATTTTGGGCTCCCATCACCATCACAACCACCACCCCTCTTCTCTTTCCTCCTCCCCACAACCTCAAGCACCACCTCTATCATCCCTAGAATCATCATTGCCTATCGTCCTTTTTTCGACACTGCTTCCCATTTTTCTTCTTCCAAGAAAATCATAGTCCTAGGTATATTTTGGTCGTAAAAATTCATTTTTGTTTGTTAGGATGAAAAAAATTAACATCCGACTTGTGGAAAAAATTAAATTAAAAATATTAAATAGTTTAGGGTAGTAATTTATATAATAAATAATTATAGGATATCAAGTTGAAATTAAGCCATGAAAAAATAAACTTAAAAAATATCTTGAAAGAAAACGTCAACTGAGTTGGCATATAATTAGCTCTATGTAATTCTTGAAAACTTTTTCTCACTCCCAGAATTCTCTCCGTAAAATTTTCTGACCAAAATTTCATACCATCTAATTAAATCTTTTGTACAGACTGAAATTTAAACCCACCTCTCCCACTTCTTCCATACCAGTATTACCATCGGTGATGTTCAAGAATGTCTTACTTCAGTCCATCTAATTACTCGTGCAAGTGTTTCAAGGTCACACTATAGAGTAGCTCTATTTTATTTTGATGACAGACGCCTAGATGATAGATATACTTAGCTACTACGAAGATAAGAATATACTTAACTACTACGAAGATGAGATTTCAATGTTGGAGAGGTGTAGATGATAGACATACTTAACTACTACGAAGATGAGATTATAGTGTTGGAGATAGATCATGAGATTTCAATTTTGGAGATATAATTTATCCAAATTTATTTTTCTATACATAATTTAATAAAATATATTGCTCTATAGGAAAAATGACATTGAACATCATCTGCGGCTAAACCATAGTGTGTGCAAAATCCGTACTACAATGGAGTTTCAACTTATTTTTAGCAGCATCAGTGAGGCGACCAAAGGAAGGGTGGACGGGACAAGCGAACTGACTTTTGGCGGTACCAAAAGCTAAAGTTTTTTTCTTGACAAAACCCTTTTCATATCTAATTCTTTATCTATTAGTACTAATATTTTGTTTCAAGTTATACTTTCTTGATCAGCTCGAGCCAACTCGTGACGTTTAGGGAAGAAAAGTCAAGCTTATAGTATACATTCAATCCAACTTTTCCATTTTGACGGCCGCGAACGCTGAATTCACGCATAAGAGCAACAACAAAAACTTAGTCCACTATGCCTTCGGGACTTGACTTTATCTAGTGATACCTAGACGTTTGAGACCAAAAAAGTCAGTCCACTATGCTATCGGGACGACTTTTCTCAAATCATACCAAGACGCACGTTTTGAGAAGTGGACTTGACTTTTCTCAGGTCATACCAAGACGCGCGTTTTGAGAAACAAGGGTTAGGTACAGCTAACTAAACTAGTAGGCATCACCACCCCACCTCACATGCATATATATAGAGAGAGTACAAGTTTAGGAATGTATCATTTTGTGTAACAAAGAACTTGAGAGTACAGAAGAATTAACATGGAGGATCCTCAGTTCATGTTTTCTAGTAATCTCCCTGTAGTACCCGATATCCCAGTGCCCCGTGTCCAAACTCTGGCTGCCTCTCTAGATGGAGCGAGCGATATACCGGGAAGATACATCAGGACCGAGGCCGAGGCCGATCCCGTGGCTGACGATGATGGGGGTGTCAAGCTTCCGGTCATCGACTTAGGTCTAGCCCAAGTTTCCCCAGAAGAGTCAGCTAAGCTTGGGCTAGCTTGTGAAGAGTGGGGGTTCTTTCAGGTTTTTAACTCTACAAATATATGTTACTTTTAGATCAGAAAATTGTGTACGACAAAAAAAAAACTTTAACACAATAGGAGCAAACGAAACGAAGTTTAAAAAACTTTCAAACCCAAACATATTCTACCAAAGGGTGATCAATTTTCGCCAACAGCCCGACAAAATTGGAACTTTTCGTTTTTTTTTTCTTCTTGTTTGATTTTGGGTTGTTTGTTTGGTTGGTTGATGTTGGATTTGGCATTGGTTTTGATTCTAGATTGCGTGCCTCTTCCTGACAATTATTCGTAGTCGTCGGGAATCATAAGTTGCAAGAAATATAGAACAACATGCTGGGACGGTCTTTTGTTAGTTTCTTCTTTCTTAACTAGTTTACAGAAAATGTGATGGTTGATTACATTTTGCAGATGATTAATCATGGAGTGCCAACAGAATTGATAGAGAAGATAAAGATGAATATTGAAGAATTCTTTAAGCTTCCTATGGAGGAAAAGGAGGCTTTTGCACGGATCCCATTTGGCGATTATCACGGCTATGGCCAAATCCACGTGAAGTCGGAGGAGCAAAAATTGGACTGGGGAGACATGATAATCCTAGACACTAATCCAATCACGATAAGAAAAATGAGATTCTGGCCCACTTACCCTTCCTCATTCAGGTTAATTTAAATATTTTAATAAAAAAATTCTATAACGACATGAGAGAATCCCTAAACACTTTTATTTTTTTCAATTTTAAGCATATTTTCTTATGTTATGAACAATATTCTTATATCAATTTCTCCATCATGATTAATAATAGATTCTAAATAGCGGAAATTATAACTCCTACTGGGTATCTTCTTCATCAAGGTGTACTCCTCCTTTGTTTCTTTTGACCAAACCTTGGATTGAATTTACATTTGAGTTGTAGGTTGATAGGGAAAAAAAGTGAGACATAAATGACCATGTAGAAAATAAGCATTGATAACAAAAAATTTCATTTTTATGAATTGTCTTTACTAGTCATTTCTAATAAGTCATATCTTGTTAAAATCAATATTTTTCAAAAGACTCTATTGATTTTTATTAAGGCCAATGCTAGAGCACTTCATTTGTTTTTAAAGGCTATCATCATTTTCGCAGTCGTGTGCATATATATATAGTCAGGACTATAGAAAATTTGACAGTCCTTGTTGCGCTTAGGACTACCAAAATTCTTGCAGTCCTAAAGACAGTCATTTCTGTCTACAGTCCTGGATATGATTTTGATACATGTCAATCATACGAAGCCATCGCCTTGTAGTGAAAGAAACAAAATTACTTACTCATTGTAGTCCTTATATACTTTCTTCATTGATATCCTCTCGTCAACAACTTTTAGGGATGATCTGGATGCATACACCTCCAAACTGAAGGAAGTCACACTTTGTCTACTGAGGCTAATAGCAGAAAACCTAGGGCTTGAAACAGAAATTTTGATGAACAATTTCAAAGATATGAAGCAAACAATCAGAGCAAATTACTACCCACCATGTCCAAAAGCTGGCAAGGTGTATGGTATTTCCCCGCACTCCGATGCCGATGTTCTGACGATTCTGCTCCAGGCAAACGATGTGGATGGCTTACAAATAAGGAAAAATGGTGTATGGTACACTGCCAAACCGCTACCAGGTGCATTCATTGTTAATGTTGGCGATCTACTTGAGGTATATTTATATATATATATAACTCGATTAATTAATATTTGCAAGTAATAATTTGAGCTATATTGTTGTGTGATCGATCGATGTTATATATATAAATAAATGTTTGCATCATTATTTTCCTTTTGCGCTTGCATGCATGCAGATATTTAGCAATGGGAAGTACAAGAGCATTGAACATAGGGGCATAGTCAACACCGAGAAAGAGCGTCTTAGTCTTGCTACATTCCATGGGACAGACGAGGATTGTATAATTAGGCCGCTTCCTCAGCTTGTGAAAGGAGGTGCAGCAGAGAATTACATGGCCATTTCCTATGAGGACTACATGAAAGCCTTCTTCGCTAAGAAACCTTATAAAAGGAGTCATGTGGAGAGCGTGGAGGTGAAGAAGGATTAAAGTTATTACAGTACATATATAACAACGTACCTACCTACTAGTTTGATATGCATGCACGTTACGTACGTACAACAGGAAGATTTGGTGACATCCATCTTCCTACATTGTTAGGAATGTGTCAGTGATCGTCTTCTCAAATAAGGGTTGTTAGTAGATTCACTCTATTCACTCAAATAAGAGTGACAGTCTACCTTCTTGTATCTCTTCCCATATTCACCATGATATGGGCAAGATATGTAATACCTTCTTGCATCTCTTCCCATATTCACTCTTATCTTTAATTGGGATTTTTAGTATTTATGTTGTATTTTTGCTTTCTACTTTGTTGTAGATAATTAATAGTTTGCACTACGTCGTTTCATTACGTTCTTATTAATGAAAAAAGTGTGGGAAAAATGATCTTAAGAGAGCTACCACGAGCTACTGCAGATATGCTGCTGGTATTTGCTGCAATTTTTATGTTCCACTGATTATTTCTTTCCTTTTCTTACTTAAGGAACTTTGTTTAACCATTTATTACTATAGAGTTGGTAGTTTATAGAAGAATAAAAAATGCACATAAGAAGCATCAAATGCACATAAGAAGCAACCAAACAGGCAGTTGTTACTAAATGTTAAATACCTAAAAGTGCAGCTTATTTATGCTCATTTGTACTTTGCATTTTCATCATCCATTTACAAGCAGTCAAACAGACCCTTTGTTACTAATTTTTGAGACTTTTTTCTTTAGAGAATGAACGGAGTGAAGAATTTTCCGTGTTTTATTAATAACAATTAACGAAACAACCCTAGTACAAGAGATCAATAAAAAAGAAATACAACAAACAAACACAAATAAACTTGAAAAGATGTGTCGGCGAAGATGATTGTAATTACAAGTTACAATACATCGCTTGTGACATGCACATATCCTTATTAGTAAACCTTGAGTCATCTATAAGTCTTTAGGTCTATGGAACTCTCTTTTTTGTCGTTGAAATCAGGAAGAAAATATTCATCAATCACGCTAAGTACATCAAGGATTTCCTGAAGAAGTTCGATATGGATAACGTAAAACTTATTGGTACACCTACAAGTACATCTACAACGCAAAACCTATTTTGTTAGGACGAAAAAATTAACCTCTGACTCATGGAGGAAATCAAAATAAAAATATTAAATAGTTGAGGGTAGTAATTTATATAATATACAAGTATAGGGTATCAAGTTGAAAGTCATGAAAAAATAAACTTAGAAAAAACATTGGAAGAAAATGCCAACTGAGTTGTATTATTCCCTCTATGTAATTCTTGTAAACTTTTTCTTCCTCCCGGAATTCTCTTAAATTCAATCTCTCTGTAAAATTTTCTGACCAAAATTTCATATAATTTAATTAAGGGCGGTGATACTTGGACCGTCCAATTGGTCCGTCCAATTGGACCGCAACCATGTGTCACCGACTGATTGGAGGAAGGGGACAAACTTTTTGGACGTGTGCCCTGGTGAAAGCGGGGAAGAGATTTTGGGCCGGGGAGGGGGGGGGGGGGGAAGTCAGCTGCGGACATGCCGCGATCACTCTCCCTTACGGACTGTTTAGCACTTCCGTTTAAAATCTTTTGTACAGACTGAAATTTAAACCCACCTCTCCCCACTTCTTTCTCTACTAGTCCGACCATCAATGATGTTCAAGAATGTCTTTCTTCGATCCGTCTTAACTCGTGCAAGTGTTCAAGGTCACAATATAGAGTAGCTCTATTTTCTTTTGATGATAGATATGTTAACTACTACGAAGATGAGATTTCAATGTTGTGAGAGGCCTAGTGATAGATATACGTAACTACTACGAAGAGATGGATCATGAGATTTCAACGTGACAGATCGACTCCACTAAACTAGAGTGGTAAAACATCACTTTCCTTCATCACTTTCCATTAAACTAGAGTGGGAAAACATCACTTTCCAACCGGTTTTTTTGCACGACCCGTTTGTTCCTTCATTACGACCCCTTTTTTTTAGAAATTTTCCTACATAACATCAAAGTTTAAGAAATTAACAGAAAAAGAAAAATGTTTAAAAAATTTAAATGAAGAGAAAAGAAAATTAACGAAAAAGAAAAAAGTTTAGAAAATTTACATTCAGATAAAAGAAATATCTTTAGCAAAAATGTTTTGGTTTTCTCTAAATTTTAAATAATATAAAATTCGAAAACGATCTTATTAAAAATATTTTCAAATTAAAATTTTTTTTTTTCGTTTACAAATTTAAAGAAAGAATGAAGATTGAAAAATTAACAATAAACTGAAAACGTCCTTGACAATGGGGTTTTCAACCATTTTTTTTTTCAATCCAAATTTGCAAACGAAAAATCAAAAGCTTATAGTACATTCAATCCAAATTGTCCATTTCGACGGCCGAGCGCGCAGAATTCATGCATAAGTCCAAAAACTTAGTCCACTATGCTCTCGGCACTTGACTTTTCTCTAGTGTTACTTGAGAAACAAGGATTTGGTATGGCAAGCTAAACTAGTAGGCATCACTACCTGACCTCACATGCATATAGAGAGAGAGAGAGAGAGTACAAGTTTAGGAATGTATAATTTTATGTAACAAAAGAACTCGAGAGTAGAGAAGAATTAACGTGGAGGAACCTCAATTCATGTTTTCTAGTCTCCCAGTGCCCCATGTCCAAGCTCTGGCTGCCTCTCTACATGAGGCGAGCGATATACCGGAAAGATACATCAGGCCCGAGGCCGAGGCCGATCCTGCGGCTGACGACGATGAGAATGTCAAGCTCCCGGTCATCGACTTAGGTCAAGCCCAACTTTCTCGAGAAGAGTCAGCTAAGCTTGGACTAGCTTGTGAAGAGTGGGGATTCTTTCAGGTTTATAACTCTCCAAATATATATATATGTTGCTTTCAGATAGCAATCTAAAAAATATATACAGACAATTTTCGATGGCTATCATGTGTCCCCTATCTCCAATGAGAGTTTCTATCTCCTATATTTTTAAAAAAAAAATTAGAAAAAATTTCTTCATATAGTAGTTTCTATTTCATTTTCTATACTAAGTGGCACTGATATAGGATAGAAAATTTATAAGAAAGTTTCTGCATGTAGAAACTTTCATAGAATTTTTTTCTCTCTCATAGAATTTTAAATTTGATCATACTTTCAAACTAAATCATTAAAAAAAAAAATCTGCCACATGGGTAGAAATTGAAAATATTTTTCTGGTGTGTTTTCTATGTAGAAATCCTACCAACTATGATAAAAAATTTATTAAAATACAATGTCAAGTAGGATAGAAACTCAATTTTAGTAATCCCCGTTGGAGATAGCCTTAACAACCAATCCTCCAACATGAACTTTAGGATATTTTTGTAAAATTTAGGGAATCATTGTAAAGATTTTTTGGGCCTTTGTAAAATTGAGTGAGATTTTGTATTTCGGGGGGTCTTTGTAAAAATTTAGAGGGTTTATATTTGGGATTGGATTTGGGAATTGATGCACGTGTAAATATATTTAAAATACATGTAATAACCTTTACCATGGATAACCTTTACCATATATATATATATATATATATATACACACACACACGTGCATTGTACGTGCGTAATTTTTTTTATAAAAAAATAAACATGAATTTATTATATAAAAAATGTCATTCATAGGAATTGAACTCAAACAATTCAGAAAAAAGTCTTCCACCTTAACCACTTACATTAGAATTATTTAGTTATAAATATATCATATTATATAGTTAAATGTTTGATTAAGTTTTTTAATAATTAGTGGAGTATTAATTAGGTAGTTATTTCTTTTTATTAATTTCTTTAATTCATTTAAATGATAATATACATATGATTTAGACGACTCATTTGTAAGCCGTTTCAAAGCCGTATTATATATATATATATATATATATATATATAACCAACCATGTATAACCGAATATATGTGATATACTACAGGTTTCTTACAAATTTCAACACCCCAACCAACTCCGGGGTCTGTAAATTCAAAATATGTGGAAGTAAGCATGTAAGTTAATATACATGTGGGTATACTACATATAAAATACATGGTGGAAGTAATAACCAAATATACGGTATAATATTTGTTTCTTAGAGCATCATTAGTAGTTGGGACTCTTTAATGCAATTTGGGGTCCAAAATTTTAAAAAAAAAAAGAGTAAATGTAGAATGTGTTAGATTTGTATGAAAATAGTAGGAAATAATAAAGTGGGCTCCAGTCCCAAAAATTGTGTGGTCAAAATTTGATGTGAAAAAAAATTGAGATTATGGCCCACTTATCCTCCCTCATTCAGGTTAATTTAAATATTTTAATGCAAATTTATATTGCAACACCCGAGAGAATTCCTAAACACTTTTACTCTTCCATTTTTAAGCATCTCGTCTTGATATTATGAACAACATCTTTATCAATTTTTTCATCATAATGAATGATAGATCCTAAATAACGAAAATTATCACTCCGACTAGGTATGTCTTCTGCATCAAGTGTACTCCTTTACTTCTTTTAACCAAACCTTGGATTGAAGTTACAATTGAGTAGTATGTTGATGAGAAAAAAGTGAGACCATAAAAAATCATGTATATAAAATAGGCATTGATAACGGAACAATTCATTTTTTATGAATTGTCTGTACCACTCATTTCTAATAATTCATATCTTGTTAAAGTCAGTTTTCCAAAGACTCAATTGATTTTTATTAAGGGCACTTCCACTACACAGTGTTCATTAGTATTAAGCATCACTGTGTAAATTATTACTTGCGGCCCTTATTTTTCTATACTACGTACATGTAGAATCTAAAAGTACTTCACTTAACAATCATATATGATGCTAATAAGTTAACCAAGCCAACATGCAATGCATCATATGAAGCCGTCGCCTGGTAGTGAAAGAAACAAAATTCTTCGGTGACTCCTTGACCATTTCACTTTTTCATTGATATCCTCTCGTCAACTTTTAGGGATAATATGGATGCATACACCTCCGAGCTGGAGGAAGTCACAAATTGTCTACTGAGGCTAATGGCTGAAAACCTAGGGCTTGAACCAGAAATTATGATGAACAATTTCAAAGATATGAAGCAAACAATCAGTGCAAATTACTACCCACCATGTCCAAAAACTGACAAGGTGTTTGGTATTTCCCCGCACTCCGACGCCGATGCTCTGACGATTCTCCTCCAGGCAAGTGACGTCGACGGCTTACAAATAAGGAAAAATGGTGTATGGTTCCCTGTCAAACCGCTACCAGGTGCATTCATTGTTAATGTTGGTGATCTACTTGAGGTATATATATATATATGTATAACTCGATTAATATTTGCATGTAATTTGAACTACATTTTTGTTTGATGACTATATATAAATGTTTGTATTAATAATTTCCTTTTGAGCATGCATGCAGATATTTAGCAATGGGAAGTACAAGAGCATTGAACATAGGGCCGTAGTAAACACCGAGAAAGAACGTCTTACTCTTGCTACATTTCATTCGACAAAAGAGAATTGTATAATTAGGCCGCTTCCTAAGCTTGTGAAAGGAGGTGCAGCAGAGAATTACATGGCCATTTCCTATGAGGACTACATGAAAGCCTTCTTCTCTAAGAAACTTGATGGAAAGGGTCATTTGGAGAGCGTGAAGTTAATGAGGGATTAAAGTTATACAGTATATATGCATGGTTTCGATATGTAAAAAATAACAACGTACGTGTCTACCTACTAGTTTGATATGCATGCACGTACGTATGTACAACAGGAAGATTTGGTGACATCCATCTTCCTACATTACATTATTAGGAATGTGTTAGTTATTGATTGCCTTCTCAAATCAGGGTTGTTAGCAGATTCACTCTATATATTGATATCCTTTAATTGGAATTTTTGTTGGATTAATTTTGTTAGGTTTGTCCTATTCTTTAGTGGCATTAGAATAGGA
This sequence comes from Iris macrosiphon, assembly GCA_036927795.1. Classification (NCBI taxonomy): domain Eukaryota; kingdom Viridiplantae; phylum Streptophyta; class Magnoliopsida; order Asparagales; family Iridaceae; genus Iris; species Iris macrosiphon. Next base: position 373,847 of record JAYESA010000113.1, on the reverse strand, counting down.
GTTTAGTTGCACCATTTGTGGATCAAGTTTGTTTAGTTTTCTGTATTTAAATTTCCCGGAATGAAAATAATAATAAAGTACTAGCAACAAAATGTAAGGTTCTGTGTCCTCTTTCTTCTTTGTGTTGAGTGGCATTTTTTCCTTTTTTTCTTTCTCAACAATTTGTATCAGAGCCAAGTTGGTCGAGCACTTGATCCGTTCATGCCCAAATACATGCCGCGCTCTCCGGGAAGTAGTGTCACCGGCGACGAGGTACCGATAAGTATGGTGGCAAAGGGGAATTCCATCGTCTCGCTGCATTATCCGATGCTCACGACGAGCAATTATGCAGCCTGGGCAAACAAGATGAAGGTCTATATGAGGGCTCAAAGAGTGTGGGAAGCTATCGAGGACACCAACATCGACGTGCGCAAGGATCAAATGGCATTGGCGGCCATATACGCGGGCATCCCCGAGGAAACGCTCTTCCTACTGGCCGAAAAGCAAACGGCCAAAGATGCGTGGGAGGCGTTGAAGACGATGCAGTTAGGCGCCGATCGTGTGAAGGAGGCTAAGGTACAAACCCTCAAAACTGAGTTCGAGGGGTTGCGCATGAAGGAGACGGATTCGGTCGATGACTTCGCTGTCAAGATTACAACCATCATCAACAAAATTCGTGCATTGGGCGACAAGGTTGAGGAAGCCCATGTCGTTAAGAGTTTCTTCGGGCAGTCCCAAAGAAGTTCTTGCAGATCGCATCCACAATAGAGCAATTCGGCGACCTTAAAACAATGACGGTCGAGGAGGTGATTGGGCGCCTCAAAGTCCATGAGGAGCGACTCTGTGGATACGATGACGACAACAGCGAGGAGCATCTTCTTCTCACCCGAGCTGAGTGGAAGGCACGTGAGAAGAAGTGTGAAGCCGAGGGCTCCTCTGGTGCTGCTCGTGGCCAAAGCCGCAGGATTGGAAGATTTGATAAAGCAAGGGTAAGATGTTATAATTGCAATAATTATGGTCATTTTTCTTCAGAATGTCCCGAAAAGGAGAAGAAAACTCTACTCGTAGAGGTAAGCGAAGATGAACACCACGCGCTGCTATGAATTGGAACAACAAAATTAGGGGGTTGATTGTTGGATTAATTTTGTTAGGTTTGTCCTATTCTTTGGTGGCATTAGAATAGGAGTTTAGTTGCACCATTTGTGGATCAAGTTTGTTTAGTTTTCTGTATTTAAACTTCCCGGAATGAAAATAATAATGAAGCACTAGCAACAAAATGTAAGGCTCTGTGTCCTCTTTTTTCTTTGTGTGTGAGTGGTACTTTCTTCCTTTTTTTTCTTTCCCTACAATTTTTAGTATTTATGTTGTATTTTGGCTTTCTACTTTGCAGTAGATAAATAGTTTGCCCTATGTCGTAAGTTTATTCATTACAAAAAGGGTGGAGTACCATCGCTGCTTTAATTTTCTCGAAAAAAATAAAATGATCCCAAGAGACCACTACGTAACGACGAGCAACCTGCAGATATGCTGCTGGTATTTGTTGAAGAGAATGCAAGAAATACAAGATGAATTGATAAGCTATAAAGAAAGAGATTGTGTGTGCGCATTATTTCATTGGTATATGGTTGCTTCTGCAATCTTTATGTTCCACTGATTATTTGTTTCATTTTGTTAAATAAGTTATTTTTTAAAAAGAATTATTACTATAGATTTTTTTTTTTTTTTTTTTTTGGATATGTACATTGGATTAGGAATTAAGTTTCCAAAAAAAAATTCGGACCGTACCCATCTCCACGAAAACCTTTCATCGTAACCAACATGCCACGATCCCACGGACATTTATTAAAACAACTCTGCTATTTGGCTCGCTCCGACCGTGCATCCGATGTGCACGTCCGCAGAAGCGAGGGCGGAGCGTGCAGCAGGGGAGTGAGAAGCGGTCGGGGGGGGGGGGGGGGGGGGGACGGAGCGGTATGGGGAAGATGGGGGGTCTCGGCGGAGGCGGCGGCAGCGACGGTGATGCTCCGACAGAGGATGGCGGAGCAGCAAGAGGGGAGGACGTCGTTGTCGTTGTCGTTGTAGGAGGAGGAGGAAGAGTATGCGGCGGAGAAGGAGGGTGCACAACGGATGCATGATCAGAACGAGCAGCTTATTTATGCTCGATTTGTCAGAAGGAGGGTGCACAACGGAGAAGGAGGGTGCACAACAAAAATATCATTTTCGAATGTCAAATACCTAAAAGTGCAGCTTATTTATGCTCGATTTGTACTTTTAATTTCCATCATCCATTTACCAGCAGTCAAACATGCCCTTTGTTACTAAACGTTTGAGATATTTTTTTCCCCTGTGAAAAAAATTTCGTGTTTTATTTATAATATTTAACGAAACATCCCAAGTACAAGAGATCAATAAAAAGAAATATAATATACAAATTCAAATAAACTCAAAAAAATCTATCGGCTAGTCGAAGCTTGTCATACTTGGAATATCGCTTGAGAGACATATTCTTACTAGTAAACCTTGAGACGTCCCAAGTCTTTAGGTCTATGGAACTCTCATTTTTTGTTGAGGGCAGGAATCGAAACCAGGACCTCCCCAATAACCCATACTATTCAATTTTAAAAGTCTCATTTATGGAAGAAATTGTGGATCCTCTATCTCTTTGTATTTTGTTTTAGTGATCTCACTCTTGATGGTCTTTTCTCGATTTGGAATTTTCCAGTTCATCCTTGCTTTCTTCATGCTTTATATTATTTAAATACTTATGTTCTTTCTTTCTTTGCATTAAATGATCATTATAATTGTCAACAACGTGAAGTGAAGCGACGAAGTGATGGATCAGTCAAACGGGTACGATTGATTGGTAGTGGTTTCTCATAGCAGCACGGCATTACATCATCAATCGAAACTTGAAACTTATCCAAGATTCGGCACACCGAGAACTGATCTACATCTTCCAAAGTATGGAACGTTCAACTATTTCAAGATCGTAGAAAAGATAGACATTCTCTCTTTTGAATTTAAAAATATTCACGAATAGTTAACTCTTTTTTAGGCATTCAATTTTGTGCGCTCTGCGCAGTTAAAGAACGTGCCCACACTCGACGGTCTTCCCGGTGAACTGATCATACCCCAAACCGGCTCAGGTGAACAAGTAAAATATACTAGGGCGCGTCGAGAAAACCATGTCGAAGGAACTCGGCAAAATGAACCCGTAACTTCGGTTCGTGGATTGGTTCCAACATCAAGACCGGTGGAGGAGAACTCAAGTCAATGCGCTAACCAAATCCTTATCAACCGTCCCTTCCCTCGCTAACTGACCGAACTTTTGGCGTATCACATTGGACTTGATGCCTAGTTTTGCAAGTATCTTTAGGTAGAATGCGCATTTTGTCAAATTTCTTTCACCTGATCTAAAAAACCAACCCACATGATAGAACTAAGTCTGCCAATTGTAGATTCAGAACAGAAAGACTCCTTTCGTACACGGATTTGAGGGCATTTAGCTAGCCTATATCTCCGACTGCTCTCGCTTCCATACTCTTTTTCCTCTCTCTCTCTCTCTCTCTCTCTCTCTCTCTCTATCTATATATATATATATATATATATATATATATATATATATATATATATATATATATATATATATATATATATATATCGTTCTTTAATCCATCTTCCCAACGAAATTAATTCGTCTGAAAAAGCTTAGTCTAACTAATGAACCCACAGAGGCCGAAAGCATTTGGTCTACGGTAGGCGAGCGAAGTGAGTCATCGGTCCAGTTGAAAGGGAAGGACGGAAGGAAGAGCGCTATCTCCTAGGTCACTGCGTTAAAGAGAGGTCATCGAGCTCTTCACGGGGCAGTACATATTACGTGGTTTAGTCAAGCATTTCTTCCCGGTCGAAGAGAAGGAAGAATAAAAGCTGAAATCTTCCTATTCGAACAAGAAGAAAAGTCATTTTGTTTACAAGTCTTATTTATATAGTAATTCGACATATTGTTCCGGATCCCCGTTTATTACTAGGAAGGGTACACATGTCACGATTTTGACTATCCAATAACTAGTTCCGAGGTAAGGAATAACCAGTTACACCAACGCAGTCAATACACCCAAAACTACACCTGGAACCCAAGTTCATTCGGAGGGTTTCTGAAATCTCATGTAAGATGCACACGAAATACGTGCAGAATCATCATTAGAACCATCATACTTGCTGACAATCGATGAACTGATCGGATTAACCAACGAAAATGGACTTCAGTCATTACGTATTGAACAGAGGAGGAAGGCATTCTTGATATCCAGCTGATGAAGAGCCGACTGACGATAGATTGCTAAGAAGAGAAGCATCGGTACGGTATTCAGTTTAGCCACTTGGGAGAAGGTTTCCTTATAATCAATCTCATACTGCTACTTTCAGGCCAATGGATCCTGGTAATCTCTGGCAATATAAGCACAACTCCTAAACCACTTCCGTCTTTATTCATAGTGCCATCAAAATGGATCGTCTAGTCCTCAGACCTAGGTGCTTTTTCTTCTGTGATAAAGAATCTCGCTTCATCGGGTGGTTGTGGTTTTACTGCTTTGTTTGTGTGGTATATATCCCAACAAACTTGTATCAATTAAAACTGGGTTATGCGATACCAAAAAACGTGGTTAATTAGTGTCTTGATTGAAGAATATCTAAAAGGTCGACGACAATAAAAAAAATGCTGGTAATAAGTTTCCAGGTGGAGAAGATCAATAAGAAGAGAGACCCCGTGTTTTTGCAGAATAGAGCTAACATATATTAACGCAGTAGACAGTAGGCCCTTCACAAAGTTCTGGGGGGGGGGGGGGGAAATCAGAGTTGATGAAAGGATGAGGAGTTTGAGGTAAAGTTGATAGTGAGATTTTCAAGATCATGGATAAAGATATGACTATAAGGTTTTGGATGAAGTTTGAAATGTTGTATCTTAAGGATGAAGGAAGGTGAAAACATGGTGAAAACATTCTGGGATATTTAACAAGATCTTGAGTCAACCTAGCTAACATCATGATTTTCAAGATTAACGAAGAAGTTAGACATGATTATGTATGCTTCTTGTCTCACTTCCTCTCCTATATGTCTCATATGATAGATTATATAAACCAAAACAAGAATTCTATTTATTTTCTAAAATATTTGGATAATGCCATCTTCTATTATGTAACATCTGATATGACAGCTGACATAGCATCTCTAATATGGCAAATTTTAATATAAAAAATTAATCACCCAAACTTTTTTAATATTAATGTTAAGGTTAATAATGTTAATGTTAATTTTAATTTTAATTTTATTTTTAATGTTAATGTCAATATTAAAGTTAAAGTTAATTTTAATTTAAACTTTAATGTTAATATTATTTTCAATTTTAATGTTATTTTTAATGTTAAATTTTGTCATGTCAGCAGTCATGTCGTACGTTACACATAATGAGAGATGTCATAATCGAAATTTTTGAAAGACAAATAGCATTTTTGAAACCAGAAACTCAGTCCTAGGAGATTATCTCTTGACCATCTAGATGTATTCCACTCTCTTGTCTCTTTGACCCTTTGTTGAAGTTACACAATCACATAGTAGGTTGAGAAAAGCTTGGGACCAATTGATTTGCGTATATAAAAAATGAGCATTGATATTTTTAAAGAACTTTTCATTCAATTCAAGTCAAATAAGTCCTATTTCGTTTCAAACCAATTTTGGAAATATTTGATTGATTCTTATTATCATCAACTAGAATACATTCTTCTTATGCTATTAATACTTGTACTTTCTTGCTATTCCATCCAAGCCTAGCTAACGAAGAGTTACAGGAGGCAAACATAAATATGTTGATTCCTACATGAAATTATTATATGCATCGATCTACATTTTTAGGATAAAATTATACAAAGGAAAATTAGCAAGCCGTTTGACAAAAAAACACAAGTTTACCAGTATAGAACTGTTGGTGTTTTCCACTTGGCTTTGGAAGTTTTAGTCCCACATTGAAAAACCACCAATGTGTATATCTCAATATATAGCTACGCTTAGTATTAGTATATGCACATGGGATGGAGGTCCATGTGGGTTGACTTTTCCTCGAGGGTTTAAGTGTGAACTACATTATGACAATCTTTGTTTTGTCACCACCTTTGAAAAATTTCCTTAGGAGCTAAAGTCCCGCAGGGGGTTAGCGACTCGTGCTCAAGGACGCAAAGTGGCGCTTTGCTGGCATGCACGGTTGCTTGCTCGGACGCATGCTTCGTGGAGCTATGAGGTCAGGTGCCCATGCGGTCAGATGCCTATGCGGTCAGGTGTCCTTGCGGCCTGTGCTCCTGCGGCCAGGGCCTTGTGGTCTGGTCGACATGAGGTAAGGTGTCGCATGGAGAGTCTGATGTGGAGGGGATAGGATCTGCGCACAGGCGGCACGGTCGGCCCAGGCGGCGCATGGCTCTCAATACCACGCGGCTACAGCTTTACGCCTAAAGGCGCTATCTGATCTGTGCATTACAGCGCGCAGGCGGTGCATGCGGCACGGGCGACGCCTGCAGGTTTGACTCCCTGATTTGGGGGATCTGGTCGGTCAGCGCGTATGCGGCCTGGAGTTTCCTCCGGCTGCATAGGTGTTTTTTTTTCTATTTATATAGAGGGCCTCCTCTTTCAGAGAGAGAGAGAGAAAGAACACAGATGGAAAAATTGAGAACACCAAATTATATGCAGCCCAGAGTGTCTCCCTCTCATATGGTGTTTTCGAGTATTTTCGAAGGTGACTTTGAGCGTTCCAGAAGTTCTTTTGTGAAATTACTGGTTCCTGGGGACAGATCGTCTGTACGGTGAATCTTTCTTTGAGCAACTGTTATTTTGACCACCCCAGCAAGAAGCTTCTCTTCAGTTTTTCTTTGCTTTGTTCTTTCTCATTGTAGCGTATGCGAATGTAAAGAGGATAACGTTTTACTTGTTGCTTGTTGTAATCTTCATGTTCTTCAGAGCCAGTTTGCAACATGTTCTTCGGAGCCAGTTTACAACATGTTCTTAGTTCGTGATTCGTTGGAATCGAAAAATATCAGATGAGAAACTCTTATGTGAATCTCTGATCTCGACGACAACTTGGGTTCCAGTAGAGAGCAGACCTTCGGGTCTCGCTAGCAGCTCTGCTATGGCTCGCGTTCTACCATCTTTGATCTGTCTTGGGGCCAACAATCTCAAAGCAAGATCCGAAGAAAGATGTAACATCCGATCAAATCTTCTCGGCAACAAGTTTTCACAAACTTGAGAAAATTGACATAATACACTTCGAACATTTGGATGAGGGAAGGAGTCCTTTGTCAAATGTTGAACGTGAGTTGTCAGAACCTACCATTTTCCAAAATGGAGGAGTTAGCGTTTGAATGACGCGCATTCCAGTTGGAATAAAGATTACAAGTTGACCAAGGATTGCTGAGTATGCGCATAACGAGACTTAGCACATGACAGTTCTTGGCGGTTGGCAAGACTAGGCCGCATAGTATCTTGGACGCATGCAGGACGCATAGAGGCTTAGGCGCATACAGGACACAAGGAGGCCTATGCGCATCCAGGACGCATGGAGGCTTATGCGCATGCAAGATGCATGAAGGCTTTGCGCATGAAGGTCATTGCTCTTGCAGGACTTGACACATGGATGGAATTGGAGCTTGAAAGCAGAACCAATTCGAATCAATATAGCAAGGTATAGCTAAAACTTGGTTCCTTTGATTACTTAGCTTGGCTTCTATGATTGTGCAAGTTGAGTTATCAAGCGTGGCTACTGACTGGTGGATAGACCATTGTGCATTCGGCTACACATGCTCTGTGAAAGAGCTGTTCACCAAGCAAGATCAATAACTAAGAATGAGGTCTCTATGGCGAACAAGTGTCAAGCAGAAGATCTAGGGATCAGAATTATAATTATGGACTTCCGAATTGAGGAAGAGATTGCTCTTATTGAGTTGTGTCGCATCTGACTAAGACATGTCCTTTTCAAAGATGTCTAAGTTCAGGGATATCTCCAAGATATGGGGGTAAGGAGGTGAAGACACGTGATGGCTATGTTCAGACATAGGTAGTCAGGAAGCCGTTTAGATGGATGACCACAAGTACAGATCCTTTGGAGCTGGTGCGCTCAGATATCTGTGACTTCTACTCTCCACAAAGAGACGGGGTAAAGTTTATCACTTCTTTTTTGACGATTTCTCAGAAAACGTGTTCGCGTATCTTCTCATAATCGAAGGATGAAGCGTTCGAGAACCTCAATGACTTTAAGTTTGGAGCTGAGCGTCATATCGGTCTATAACTCATTAGACTCGGGAATTTTCTTTACGAAGAACATTGTTCTTTGGATTTACATCGTTCAGCATTAGAACATGGAATTGACTATGGAATATGCATCATTCTTTGAATTCGTATCGTTCAGCTTAGAACATGAAATTGACTATGGAACATGCATTATTCTTTGGATTCACATCATTCAACATTAGAATATGGAATTGACTATGGAACATGCATCGTTCTTTGGATTCTCATCATTCAGCTTAGAACATGAAATTGACCATGGAACATGCATTGTTCTTTGGATTCGCATCGTTCAGCTTAGAACTTGAAATTGACTATGGAACATGCATTGTTCTTTGGATTCACATCGTTCAGCTTAGAACATAAAATTGACTATGGAACGACATCTTCGTACTCTCCCAATCCATTGAAGGTGTGGATAAGAAGGACGAACAGTTAACAGTAATGATGACTTCTATATTGTTGTTCAAAGGGCCTTCCAGATTGTCTGTGGAAGAATGTTGCACTTACCAATGATGAGGCGATGAAGACCAGCGACTCGGTCTGCTGGGAGAAGGTAGTCCATGAAGGAATTGACCCCATAACAATACTTGGGATGTTGATCAATCTGCCTGAAGGAGCTAAACCTATCAGATGCTTATATATCTTCAGTAGAAGAAAATAAAAGCAGCCAGAACAGTTGAGTTCAACAATAGGCTTGTAGCCTAGGGGTTTTCTCAGACAACAGAGGATTGAGTTCTTGGCACCTCGTTGTAGGTGTCATATATCAGGATGATGATTGAAGTAGCTGATATTCATAAGCTGATTGTTTATCAGATGAAGGAAGATAGTCATGAGAGATTCACGAACAACAAACAGAATTATTGTCATTCAGGTTTGAAGACAGTCTGCAGGTTGGTGATATCTCGAAAAATGGCCTAAAATAAATTACAGGATGTGGCAGCAGAAGTTTGACAAGTCATCTAGTCAAAGTTATTGTAGGGTCAGCAAGACAGACTAGGGTGTGTACACAAAGTTCATTGATAAGAAAAGAGTCATCTTTTGTATCTATGTGGACGACTTGCTAAATCCCAGCTGTGGATATAAAAGTGTCACTAGAACAAAGATGTCCATTTGTCCAGTTTTAGGACATGGGTTGGGGAGGTCATCCTAACGATATAAGTCAATCCAGATGTCAGGTGAGCTTGCTCAAGCACAAGCTCTCTGCAGAAGATAATTGGTCATATGCTTGGGTATCAGGATCGATACTCCTCAGGTGTTACATTAAGATGAAGAAGCCTAATCCAAGGAAAAGCATCAGACAGTTTATGTACTCGAGTATCATCAGGTGCATGATTCAAAATGCGAGTACCACTAGGCCTGATATAGCTCTCGTTGTAGGGATATTGAGTCAGTTCACGAGAAGTATGTGTGTTGTTGAACACTGCAAGCTGTGAAGAGAGTCATTAGTATTCTCAAATGGACTCAGTAGTATATCCTGTACTACAGCAGTTATCCTGATATGATGGAAGACTTCAGTGATGCCAGTTGGTGCTCAGGAAATAAGAGTGAAAGATCCACAGGTGGACGTGACTTCTCCAGGAAGTGGTGCTGCTAGTTCGTGGAAATCAAAGAAGCAGTCTTTACTCTCAGAGTTCTATACACTATCAGTTATAGCATATTAAGCAGAATGGCTCCAAAAGCTCTCAAATGATCTTCCTATGGTTAGTACACAAATTCGGGTGATACCGACATACTGTGAAAACCAGGAAGCTACAACAATGGCATCTATTCATATCTTCAAAGGTTTGAAGAGAACTGTGTGGATAAAACGTAGAGCACTGAATGAGCGCAGCTAGCGTGGATCATTACAATGGTTAATGATCGAAGCCAGGTGATTCTGGCAGATCCGTTCATAACAGGCCAGTACAGAACACTGAATAAGCGCAGCTAGCGTGGATCATTACAGTGGTTAATGTTCAGAGCTAGATGATTCTGGCGGATCCATTCATAACAGGCCAGTACAAAATACTGAATAAGCGCAGCTAGCGTGGATCATTAAAGTGGTTAATGTTCGAAGCCAGGTGATTCTGGGGGATCTGTTCATAATAGGCCAGTATAGAACACTGAATGAGCGCAGCTAGCATGGATCATTATAGTAATTAAAGATCGGAGTCAGGTGATACTGGCAGATCCGTTCATAATATGCCTCAAGCGCCAGCAGATCGTAAGAACTATAAAGGAGCATAGTACTACATGCTACCGTGGGGTGACACCACCATGAGGTACCTCGACAGGGTAAAGCCTCAGCTTCAGGCCATGTCATAGCGGCAGTAGCACCGCATATAGTCAGAGTCTAGCAATATACAGGAGCGTAGTTGTAAACCCCCTCATTTATTTCTATAGATAGTCTGGTAAGGGTTAGAAAATTTTGGTATAGCAGCAGTTGATTGAGGTTTAGAGTAAGGTTGCAGATGTCTGATTTTAATTAAACCCTTGGCGTACCCTACCGTTGTGGAAATATTCGGAGCCTAACATCAGCCCATAAATTTCAACAGATTGTTGCACTCTTGACTTGACCCGCCAATTTAGGCGCTGGACTTTCCCGTCCCTCAAAATCAAATCCCTTGTGCCCTAAATTAATTGCACAATTTCCCGTATCCAAAATCCCATATTTAATCCCGTGTCACGCACCTGTGTCGTTGCCATCTATTTTGAGCCACCGTCTCAACCCGTTGAGCCGGACCAATTAAAGGGTCCAAGACTGACACCAAGCCTACACCATTCCTGGCCTTTGTGTCACTCTCAATTGAGATCTCATATGCCCCCATTTAATTTAAGAGCACATGACAATTTATTCTAATTAAATTGGGGATAGCAACTTTGACTAATCCTATTTTAATCCCTATTTAATTCCAATGCTCATTTAATTAAGCCCGTGCCAAACACACAACACCCCCTCACCCTACAAAACACCAAACACCAATTTTTCCATAATTTTTCCATCATTTCATCTGTTTGTGCAAATATCCAAACTTAAGGGGCTAAATTGCAAATGTTGTAATATGTGGCAAAACCTTATTGGTCTAGGCGGCCAAATGGAGAAGCCCCCCTCCTTTGACCAGGTCAAGCTCTCTCCCCCTCTCATTTGCATGAAGAAATAAATCTCTTCATGTGAAATCTCCACCACCCATTTGAATTGGGCCAATCCCCACCATCCAATCCTCACACCCCTTCCTATAAAATGTCACCATCACTACACACAACCCCATGCCGGCCCTAATCCCCAAAACCTAGGGAATACAACCCACTCTCTCTCTTCTCCCTCTTCTCCATGTAAAAACTGAGCCTCCCATTCTCTTCTTCTTCCTTTCTTCTTCCTTTCTTCTTCTCCTTCTTCCTTCCTTCTTCATTCTCGGAGAACCGATCCCCGGCCGAGACCCTCCGGCCACCGACTGCAGATCTCGAGCTCCGGCGACCGTCTACCATGAGCCGACCAGCATTTACTCCCACCTCCTTCCATCTCCACCACGACATAGCCACGAGCTGAACTCCCCCCTGCGGCCTCGGCTGCGTCACTCCGACCAGGCCACACGGCCACTGCTCCGGCCGAGTACTGCTGCCACGAGTTTCTCCACGAGCTCCGGCTTCTTCCCCAACCATCCGCCATTACCGCCTCCACTACGAGCTCAACACCCCGACTTTCTTCCCACTTCCAGTCTGCCACTCCGGCCACCCTCTGCTGATTCCCTCCGACCTCAATATCATCATCATCAACGTAGCCCCCGCCGGAGCCCGAACACCCCTCCGGCCGAGCTCCCCCACCACAGCCTACACCGATCACTACCACCACGCTGATCACCTCCTCTCTAATCTCCCATTACCACCACCTCCACACATTATCACCACCACCAGCAGGACCACCCCTCCGGCCAGAGACGGTCACCCCGCCACCTCGCCGAGGTGAAACACTCCCCCCCCTCTCTATATTTTTTTATATTGTTTTGTGTAAATACAGTGTAGTGTAAATAACCTTGTGTTAATGATATGTGGTTAGGGTTTAATGAGGTGTATTTATGGTTTATTTACATAAGTAATGAAATAAAATTAATGGATATACATGAGGTATGAGAATGCATGGATCGTTGTTTAGGGATAGGATTATATGAAATGGATATGAACTATATGCATGGGTAGAAATTGCAAGGTTATTTAAGGCATTGAACATATATTGAGTTTATGATATTGGGATACATTGAGATGTTAGGGCATCTCAATTAATATATGCATTTGATTATTGTTGTTGAACAGATTAAATTGTTGCAAAATAAAACTATGATCTGTCATCGAGGGACAGGTGTTTTATTGTGAACTAGTGTGTAGTATCATACCATTAATCGGTGATTTGGGAACTGGAAATTAATGATGGGTTAATTTAAGAGTAGTACTTATTGTGTTTTGGTAACGATGATATGAAACGGAAGGTTGATAATTATTAATTGTGTATTTGAGGATGACAGTAAATGTACAGGGTAACGTCGGTGCACTCCGAGGTAAAATATGAGGAATAAATATGCATGAAATACTGATGAACGCTATGATGAATATAGTAGGATGGAGGATTTGGATGATGATGATATTGTACAGATGACTAGTTTGATTTGATGTAACATACCAATAGTCAACCTTGGTCAACCCTCTAGCATCGTGTCCCTGTGAGTTGTAGCTGAGTCTGGGCATATGTTTAGACGTGTGTCGCATCCCTGTTTGTCGCATGATAGTTATTGATTGAGTTTGTATCTTATCTCTAGGTACTACGGGACCTGCGAACTTGGACGTGGTACCGGATCCCCATCTTCAGCAGTCGGACGCAGGCAAGTGTACCTTGCCACCCTGTAATTTCAGTTACAGATATTTAATTATTTTATTATATACATTATGCGCGTATTTGTTTACGATCGATGCTTCGTGTCCGGATCACAACCGGATGCAGACATTCGTCGTAACGTCTTGTAATGAATGCTAGATATTCGTAACACCTCGATGTACGTACCTGAGTATATCGTCACCCCAGGACACATTCATACACTGTTAGCATGCCAGATTTTCTGTATCCTGATACTGACATCATGACTGGAGACTGGGACGACCTTAGGGTCGCATTTGTTGATAGTATTTCTGTGCGAAGAGACTGCTAGATAGAGGTTCAGGTTCAGCACACAATCGTTGACCGCTTAGGAAGGGAAAGACAGTTACTAGACGTTTGGGCTCCTCTGCACGCGCTTATATATGTATATGTATTGTATCTGTAGTGATCCTGTATCTAGTATAGTTGTATCACCCGTGTGACTCCTTGCCCGGAGCTGCGGTACGTCTCGTGTGTTTCCGTGTCCGGAGATACGATTTTATTTTGGACAGTACACGCATCGAACATTGTCTTTAAACTGTGTCTCACTTGTTTGGTTATGATAGATTACCCTGTTAATGCACTTGTACTTTCTATTTTACTTGGCATGCTGTATTTTTGAACCTTGTTACGTCCCTCTGAGGACCTGGTCCCCTGCCAGTTTTGCAGCATAGACGTTTACGGAGCATTTGGAGTTGCTGATGGAGTTGTATGTCTTGCGGACAGTGTACCAGGTACTCATATCATTTCTACCGGCATTATGGTTACTTTATTCATATTGATTATTCATCTGCTGTTGTAGCCTAGTTTTTGTAAACTCATTTATTCTCGAGTCTATTCGAGTTTGTGTGTTATTGGACGGCCGACTTTAGCACATATAGCTCTTTCTTGTATATTTTTGTTCATTGTGGATTAAGACATAGAGGTTTATATTTACGGGATTTTTAGATAGTGCCCTTTATTATACAGCTTATACGTATTCGAGTCAGACCAAAGTCTGGTCGAATGCGTAGCTGGCGTGTCGTGTATTTCTGGTCCTACGTATTTTGGGACTGGGGCGTGACAGTAGTACTCCATGTTAAACCACTATGAGGTACCTCGACAGGGTAAAGCCTCGACTGCAGGCCATGTCATAGCGGCAGTAACACTACACATAATCAAGGACACAGCAGATATGGGCTTTGAGGACCTCTGGTATTGAGTCTCTATAATCCTACCATTTAGTTTTATGTTATTGGTTCAAAGAGAAATCTACCAGGCATCTAGCTATTGGTTCAAGTGAGGACCATTGACTAGGAGAATATCAGGTACAGTGGGTAGTCCTCAGGGATATTGTGGAATACGTACCCGGAACTACTGTGGTCTACTATTTTTTCTTGATCAGAACATTTTCTGTGAGAGGATGGTTTTAATGCCTTAATGAGTTCTCGGACAGAGTGAATGTCCGGCGTGCGTTACAGGAAGCACGAGTAGTTTCAGCACTACAAGGGATTTGTATCACATGCTACAGTGGCGTAACACCACACGAGGGAGTGAACCTCGGCTTTGTCACGCCTCGGTCCTGCAGGACCGTTCGTTCTCGCTTTGGTCACTACGGAACCGATCGTCATCGCACGGACATGATGCCGTGCAAGCCTAAAGTGCACTTGTACAAGGCCAAAGCTTTGAATAAGGGAAAGTAAGCTATTCAATACTGAAGCAGCGGTACATATATATTGCAGAAAAGTAAAGAACACAATGGCACATGAAAAACAAGCTCTTTTATTAATAAATGAAAGTGCTACAAGCGGCGCAAGGCCGAGGTTACAGATCGCTCAAGCACTCTTCTCTCGATTATAATGACATTGTTCCATACATTATGTCCCTCTATATAAAAGTAGCACAAACTCGATATGGCTCAAGGCATCGACTCCAGATTTTCGATTTCTTGGGATGAGGTACGACTATCGCTTCCTCGGACGATCAAGCACCTAAGAACAAGCAAATTGTTGGTGGGTCAGCACTTTTATAAGTATTGGTGAGAATAAACAACTGAACAGAAGCTACACCCCATAAAACCCACACTAAGTAAACATGTGGCAAAATATTACATTACTAGTGATCTTGCTACTTTTACCTAAGTTCATTTCATGAAGCTCAGAACTATAGTCAGATTACATCTTTAGAAAACATAGTTGGAAACAGTTTGACATATTCAAACAATAAGCATACGATCGGGGCAGTGTTCTATCGTGTAGTGTGCAGCATGTATTGTGCATCATAATCTAACTCTTCGGGCAAAGTTTTCTAGTGGACTGATCATCTCAAATCAAAGCAAACATTTAGTAGACTATCATACTTTCAAGCACGCAAGCAGAACTATCTATATGATTTCGGTCCCCGAGAAACTCAGGATCGATAGCGGTAATCCAGCTAACCAATGACTCACATTCTGATACTATTAGCAGCAGTGACCAAGATTCAGCTCTGAACTAATAGTCATTGTCTGACCGATGCGAATGCATGAAGCACTATCAGATAAACTCTACGATACAAACGAAAAGAACGAGCAAACTATATGTATACAATCTTATGTATCTTACCCCTTGTCGAACGGTTATCCCTGCAACAGACACACAAGTTAGCCACAATTTGCATATTCATAACTCATGAATCAATCTAGACATCAGGTGTTAGATATGCAAGAAGGCTAGCCTAGCATGCGCCCTAACTTATATGATGGTCCATGGGTAGCCCCATGATTAGCAGCGGTTGCCCAAGGTTCAGCTCTTCACTAGCACGCATGGGTGTCGGCAGCTGTGACTCATGGTTCTGCTCTTCGCCAACACACCCGAGTACTAGCAGTTGTGACATCATGGGTTCCACACAACACTAATATAAAGATACCGCCCCACTAGACCCTTGCGAGCCGTACCCTCAGGGCGATTCAAAATTCTCTTCCGGACCGAGCGGTTCCCAGTGCCCCAGGAACCGTTCGAGAGATAAGACCTTATGCACAAGTTAGTCCGAGACCAATACAATGTCATGAACACATATACAAGCAAAATAATGATCAAGCAAAACATATACGGTCTAGCAAAACATATCTTGTCAAACAAAGCACATCTCTCACATATCTAATAGCACACCCCACTAGACCCTTGCAGGTCGTATCCTCAGGGCGCACTATTAGTTACTGCATTTACACATTTTTACTTATATTAGTTCGATATAGCAAACAGACAAGCAAAACATATAATGGCAAGCATGATTGATTTTGTATCTAGCATGCAATGTCTATCTCTTTCTTAGCATATTACAAATGGACTTACTCAAGCAATTTATTTACTTATCTCCTTAGCATGGCAAAGGTTCGTTTGATAGCTGTGTCGGTGTAACTAAGCATGCAATATTTCTTATATCACATTAGCATAGCAATGGTTCTATCTCATTTCAGACAAGCATTTCCATTTCTCTAGTTAGGCAAGCAAGCATATGCGTTTCAATGACAAGCTATGTGAGTTCTCTTATTTAACATGCTGAGTCGGTTCTATCATTCTTCTTATAAAACTATCTTTCTAAGCAAACAAGCATTCAAAAACTCAGATTCATTATTAAGTCACGCAAGAATCAGAAAATGCAGTTCTGTCCATTCATATCGATCAATCGGTCGGGAACTCTTCGAGAAGACTTCCGTTCGAGCAAGCAAGGCGATATCACTTGTACATAGTGCCTACGCGAAGCGGGGCACTACATACTTACCCAACAACAAAGAGTTTCGTCCTCAAAACTCAAGGAGAAACTCACGAAATACAGAGCAGCGATAGTCCTCATCCCTCACCATCCTCAATCAAGACACAAATAAATCACAAGCAAAAAGGCACAATTCTAAGCAACAAATCAAATCCAGAAAACTTTTGCGTGCATCTTTGAGAATATTTATGGACTTATTGTATGGAACGTTCATTGCAGC
The DNA here is from genome assembly GCA_036927795.1 of Iris macrosiphon. Classification (NCBI taxonomy): domain Eukaryota; kingdom Viridiplantae; phylum Streptophyta; class Magnoliopsida; order Asparagales; family Iridaceae; genus Iris; species Iris macrosiphon. The sequence continues at coordinate 356,709 of JAYESA010000113.1, read as the reverse complement.
TCAATCACAACTCAGAGTCGGAGGCAACGGAATGGGCAAAGAATCGAGTTGCTCTGATACCACTATGTCACGCCCCTGTCCCGCAGGACCGTTCGTCCTCGCTTTGGTCACAACGGAACCGATCGTCCTCGCACGGGCGTGATGCCGTGCAAGCCTAAAGTGCACTTGCACAAGACCAAAGCCTTAAAAAAGGGCAAGTAAGCTATTCAGTACTGAAGCAGCGGCACACATATATTACAAAAAAATAAAGAACACAATGGAACATGAAAAATAAGCTCTTTTATTGATAAACGAAAGTGTTACAAGCGGCACAAGGCCGAGGTTACAGATCACTCAAGCACTCTTCTCTCGATTACAATGACAATATTCCATACATTATGTCCCTCTATATAAAAGCAGCACAAACTCGATACGGCTCAAGGCACCGACTCCAAATTTTTGGTTTCTTGGGATGAGGCACGGCTATCGCTTCCTCGGACGTTCAAGCACCTAAGAACAAGCAAACTGTTGGTGGGTCAGCACTTTTATAAGTACTGGTGAGTATAAACAACTGAACAGAAGCTACACCCCCTGAAACCCACACTAAGTAAGCATGTGGCAAAATATTACATTACTAGTGATCTTGCTACTTTTATCTAAGTTTATTTCATGCAGCTCAGAACTATAGTCAGATTACATCTTTAGAAAATATAGTTGGAAACAGTTTGACATATTCAAACAATAAGCATACGATCGCGGAAGTGTTCTATCGTGCAGTGCGCAGCATGTATTATGCATCACAATCTAACTCTTCGGGCAAAGTTTTCTAGTGGACTGATCATCTCAAATTAAAGCAAACATTTAGTCGACTATCATACTTTCAAGCACGCAAGCAGAACTATCTATATAATTTCGGTCCCCGAGAAACTCAGGATCGGTAGCGGTAATCCAGCTAACCAATGACTTACATTTTGATACTATTAGAAACTGTGACCAAGGTTCAGCTCTGCACTAATAGTAATTGTTCGACCAATGCGAATGCATGAAGCACCATCAAATAAACTCAACGATGCAAACAAAAAGAACGAGCAAACTATATGTATACAATCTTATGTATCTTACCCCTTGTCGAACGGTTATCTCTGCAGCAGACACACAAGTTAGCAACAATTTACATATTCATAATTCATGAATCAATCTAGGCATCAGGTGTTAGGTATGCAAGAAGGCTAGCCTAGCATGCGCCCTAACTTATATGATGGTCCATGGGTAGCCCCATGATTAGCAGCGGTTGCCCAAGGTTCAGCTCTTTACTAGCACGCATGGGTGTCGGCAGCGGTGACTCATGGTTCAGCTCTTCACCAACACACCCGAGTACTAGCAGCTGTGACATCATGGGTTTCGCACAACACTAATAGACAGATACCGCCCCACTAGACCCTTGCGAGCCGTACCCTCAGGGTGATTCAAAAATATCTTCCGGACCGAGCGATTCCCAGTATCCCAGGAACCGTTCGAGAGACAAAGACCTTATGCACAAGTTAGTCCGAGACTAATACAATGACATGAACACATATGCAAGAAAAATAATGATCAAGCAAAACATATATGGTCTAGCAAAACACATTTTGTCAAACAAAGCACATCTCTCATATATCTAATAGCACACCCCACTAGACCCTTGCAGGTCGTATCCTCAGGGCGCACTATTAGTCACTGCATTCAAATATTTTCACTTATAGCAGTTCGATATAGCAAACAGACAAGCGAAACATATAATGGCAAGCACGATTGATTTCATATCTAGCATGCAATTTCTATCTCTTTCTTAGCATATTACAAATGGACTTACTTAAGCAATTCATTTACTTATCTCCTTAGCATGGCAAAGGTTCATTTCATAGTTGTGTCGGTGTAACTAAGCATGCAATATTTTTTATATCACATTAGCATAGTAATGGTTCTATCTCATTTCAGACAAGCATTCCCATTTCTCTAGTTAGGCAAGCAAGCAGATGCGTTTCAATGATAAGCTATATGAGTTCTCTTATTCAACATGCTGAGTCGGTTCTATCATTCTTCTTATAAAACTATCTTCTTAAGCAAACAAGCATTCAAAAACTCAGATTCATTATTAAGTCGTGCAAGAATCAGAGAATGCAGTTCTGCCGACTCACATTGATCAATCGGTCGGGAACTCTCCGAGAAGACTTTCGTTCGAGCAAGTAAGACGATATCACTTGTACATAGTACCTATGCGGAGCCGGGCACTACAGGCTTCGGGCCATGTCACAGCGTCAGTAGCACCGCACATAGGCAGGTAGCCTAATGCTGAAAGAAAATAGAGAGTGGTAGTACAACACTACAAAGAGGCATGTGACCTCATGCTATAGTGGGTGACACCACATGAGGGAGTGAACCTCGGCTTTGAGCCATGTCACAACGGCGTAGTACCATACGAAAGCGCAAGACTTCATGCTGGGAGGTAGTACAACACTACTAAGAGGCCTGTGTCCTCATGCTACAGTAGGTGACACCATATGAGAGAGTGAACCTCGGCTTTAAGCCATGTCACCATGTCAAAATGGCGTAGCACCGCACAGGAGCTCAAGGCTCCATGTTGTTTGTAGTAACGACACTACTAAAAGGCCTGTGTCCTCATGCTACAGTGGTATGACACCACAAGAGGGGGATCCTCGACCTTGAGCGGCCATGTCATGCGGCGTAGCACCGCACAGAAGCGCAATGCTTCTTGCCGGATAATAAACTCTCTATAGTAAAATAACTCACCTAAGTGTATGGATAGAGAAATATGTCGTCTTTAGAGGAAAAGCTTGTAGACGCCCAAGATACATATACTGAGACCAGGTTAGTACATGGACTTTAACGTGCGACCGGATGGCAAAACTGAGGTCATTGTGTGAGTCGGGAGAATAGTAGCTATGGTGTATAATTCAAGGCCTAGTCCATTCTTGTATCGTACTGTTGTTTGACCCATGCGGGAAGATTCAAGTCATCGGCGACATCTGTCCTAATGCATGATGGCAGTCACTGTGAGGAACACTCAACCATATATTGTGATATATGTGGGGGATTATTGTATTTTTCTCTTGGCTTTGGGAGTTTTAGTCCCACATTGAAAAACCATCAATGTGTATATCTCAATATATAGATATGCTTAGTATTGGTATATGCACATGGGATGGAGGCCCATGTAGGTTGACTTTTCCTAGAGGGTTTAAGTGTTAACTCCATTATGATAATCTTTGTTTTGTCACCACCTTTGGGAAGTTCCCTTAGGAGCTAAAGCCCAGCAGGGGCTTAGCGACTCGGACTCGGGCTCGTGCTCAAGGGCGCAAAGTGGAGCTTTGTTGGCGCAATTTGCACTTAGCACGTCAGTATCGTCGTATGGCGCTCGTGCGCTCCTTTTATGCGCGAGTTCCATGAACGATTACTTGCTCGGGCGCATGCTTCGTGGAGCTATGCGGCCTAGAGCGTATGTGGCCTGGAGCGCATGCGGCCTGGAGCGCATACGGCCAGGGGCCATGCGGTCAGGTGCTCATGCGGCCTGTGCACATGCGACTCTGTGCCCATGCGGCCTATGCGTATGCGACCTATTTTCATACGACTTGTGCTCCTACGGTCAGGGCCTTGCAGCCTGGTCGACATGAGGCAAGGTGCCGCATGGAGAGTTTGATGTGGAGGGGACAGAGTCTGCACGAAGACGGCACGAACGGCGCAGGTGGCGCGGTCGTCGCATGCGGCGCGTGGCTCTCTGTACTATGCAGTTGCAGCTTTCGGTGCCCGGCGACACTGTCTGCTCTGTGCAGTACAGCGTGCAAGTGGCGCCTGCAGGTTTGACTCCCGAATTTGGTGGATCTGGTCGATCAGCGCGTATGCGGCCTGGAGTTTCCTCCGGCCGCATAGGTGATATTTTCTTCTATTTATATAGAGGACCTCCTCTTTTAGAGAAAGCGAGAGAGAACACAGATAAAAAATTGAGAACACCATATTATATGTAGCCCAGAGTGTCTTCCTCTCACATGGTGTTTTCGAGTATTTTCGAATGTGACTTTAAGCGTTCCAGAAGTTCTTTTGTGAATTTGTTGGTTCCTGGGGACAGATCGTCTGTACGGCGAATCTTGCTTTTAGCAGCGGTGGTTTTGACCACCCCAGCAAGGAGCTTATCTTCAGTTTTTCCTTTGCTTCATTCTTTCTCATTATAGCGTCTGCGAACGTAAAGAGAAGAACGTTTTACTTGTTGCTTGTTGTAATCTTCATTTTTTTGAGCCAGTTTGTAACATGTTCTTTGTTCGTGCTTCGTTGGAATCGAGAAATATCAGATGAGGAACTCTTGTGTGACTCTGATCTCGACGACAACTTGGGTTCCAGTAGAGGGCAGACCTTCGGATCTCGCTAGCAGCTCTGCTATGGCCCACATTCTAGCATCTTTGATCCGTCTCGGGACCAACAAGCACTCTACGACTAACAATTCATTTATTCTTAATTGGATTCAATTACTGTCTATTTGGTTTATTAATCCTTTTATCGGATTGTGATTTAGTTATTCCACATGGGACTAAATTCGCTACTGGGTTCTAACAACTCATTTATTCTTAATTGGGTTCAATTACTGTCTATTATTTGATTTAAGATTGTGCTTTAGTTTATTCCACCTGGGACTAAATTCACCCCCCATCATCCACACCCACACACACATGGTATCCTGGGCTATTTGATATTATCTCCCTCTTAGATTAGGTATATTGATATTACCCCATGTTAGATTAAAAGTTAAGAATACCTTCCTTAAAGTGTCGTTAAAAACTCTTTAACAAAACTCATTAACGATACTTTCAGGTTTTTAACGACACTTTCAGGAGGTATTCTTAACTTTTAATCTAACATGGGGATAATATCAATATACATAATCTAAGAGGGGGTAATATCAAATAGCCCTATCCTTTAATTGTATGTTCCTAAGAATTGGAATTAAAAAAAATCTAGAAATTGAAATAACATTGAAAGATGGAAATTGCTTATCTGCTTCAAGTTATTAGCAATAGTCTTAGTTGAGAACATTAATGTTTCGTAGAAAGTAACCAGAATTAGTGTATAAATTAACTAGTATTAGTGTATAGATTACTTATTAAAAATAGTCTTTAATTGTATGTTCGTAAGAATAGGAATTATAAATCCATGAAGTAATTATTTACCTCTAAATAGGTTATTACGTCGAATAATGAGCATCAGTAAATCGATGATACCATGTACTCAGAGTGATATTGATCTATATTCTCGGTCATCCACCGACAAGCAGTAGAAAATACTAGCTCCTCGATAGCAAATCGACATACTGGCCTTCCAATACTGAAATGTTCGTATGCCCAAACCTACAAAGAGAAACACAAATAATATGGTATAAATCTAATCAGTAGACTGAAAATGTTAATTAAATTTACCCAAATCTAAACACAAATAATATACTTATTTTATACATGTATCAGTGTTACGCAACCACACATGCTTTTTAGAAATCTGTCTCCTGGCGTACATTTCATAAAATTTGTCATAGAGTGATATAAGTAGGACAACGTAGTTGTACCCCATGCATGACGTGTAGGTGCACCCAAATCTGCTAGAAATGGTAATAGATGTATATTTATCTTATTTTTCGTTCCGTCAGAAAATAGCAAAGTAAGTATGTCTTGGTGCAACATATACCTAAAATTATGAAATAGAAATTAATGTCATCTAAATTAAATAATTATTAACATTAATGAATGAAAACCATATTACTTGAGTCTCTTCTCCTCTTATTATCTGTGAAAAACATTTACTCCAACAACCCCACCACCCGCATTTAAACAAAAATTAAATAAATAAATAAGTTCAAACGTCCTTAGTAAGAACGTTTGTAGCATTTTATGTGTCCTTACTATGGACTTTGGTTTTTTTTTCTTTTATAATGGGTTCAGCGAATTTAAAAAATAGAAAAGGCTTCAAAGTCCTTAGTAAGGCCATTTGTCTCTATTTATTTTTTGATTAAGCTTTTTTTCAGCGGAAAAAAAAAAAAAAGAATCAAACGCCTTAAAAGGCGTTTGTAGTATGTTTAAGCTGGATGTTAAGATGGGGAGAATGGGTTCAGTGAATATGCCCATAGCATAGGTGTTTTGTTTCTCAAGTTATACTTTTGAAAAACTTAGTTCTTTACATGCAATATACTATAAATATAGTTATCTGTGTCAAAAAATTTGATTAAAAGGGGTGTGGTTATAGCTGGGAGTTGCACTATGAATAGGTTGCTGTAGTAGCTAGGTTAGTGTATAGCATATAATGCATGCGTAACAAGTGTTTGTCAATTATGAATAGTCTGCAAGTGGAATTGCACAAGTGTATACGATATTGATCCTTCTATTTGGCCCACCGATTTTGTCTACAGATTGGCCCACGGGACGGCCTTTCATTGGTCGAGTATCTGGTGGTAAGCTCAAGCTAGCAGAGGAGTCAGTGGGCTGCTGTCTTGTGGCTCCGCAGACCAATTCGCAAACAAAATTTGCAGGCAAAACAGCATTTTCCATTCGATATATGGATGAGGAAAAATTAGTACAACACTTTTATACGTGTGTGATGAATTGGTGTAGCTGTTGTTAGTATAGAACGAATAATATTGGTATATGTACAAAGTGTAAGTTGTTTAGTATAGTTAATTTGTGAGCTAGACTTTTGTTTGCATGTTCAAGGTCACAATATAGAATAGCTCTATTTTCTTTTGATGACAGCGGCCTAGATGATATATATACTTTAACTATATATGACAGATCGACTCCATTAGAGTACGTAAAACATCACTTATTAGCCAACAGGTTGTTGTGCACGACCCGTTTCTTCCTAATTCTTTGCGACCCATTTTTTTAAAATCTAATTCTCTATCAGTAAGTACTCATATTTTATTTCAAGTTTTACTTTCTCGGTTGGATTTTGTTTCGTAGCCATCTAGGCGATACAGAAAGCGTGACGTTTAGAGAATTTAAAAAAAAAAAAGCAAGCTTATCGAGTACATTTGGATCCAAGTCTTTCCATTTTGACGGCCGCCCAGATATTCATCTAGTCCAAAAATTAGTCCCCACTAATGTCTATCGGGACTCCTTTCTTTTCTCTAGTGACACCTAGCTAATAGACGCTTTGAGAAACAAGGATTTGGTACGGGCTAACCAAACTAAGTAGGCATTATATACCACCGCACCTCACATGCGTATATATAGAGTACAAGTTTATAGGAATGTATCACTTGTATGTAACAAAAGAAGTTGAGAGTAGAGAAGAATTAACATGGAGGAACCTCAATTCATGTTTTCTAGTCTCCCACTGCGCCATGTCCAACCTCTGGCTGCCTCTCTTGATGGAGCCAGCGATATACCAGAAAGATACATCAGGCCCGAGGCCGAGGCCGAGGCCGATCCCGCGGCTGACGATGATGAGAGTGTCAAGCTTCCGGTCATCGACTTAGGTCAAGCCCAACTTTCTCGAGAAGAGTCTGATAAGCTTGGACTAGCTTGTGGAGAGGGGGGTTCTTTCAGGTTTGTAACTCTCCAAATATATGTTGTTTTTAGATATAGCAATCTCAAAATTTTATACATCCATCGTCCCACTTAACAACCAATCCCTAGCATATGACATAAATTTTAGGAGGTCTTTGTAGAATTTATGAAGTCTTTGTAACAATTTTTGCCTTTGTAATATGAGTTTAAGGGCACATGTTAATATTAATTAATGTATAGCTTTTTGCGTTAAAAATTGATATCAACACCCACTAAACATTAAAGAAATAATTCTTTTTATTGAAAAATGTCATCAACATTCAATAAATTAATTTTTCAACACAATTTTTTTTTATTGGGTCTTGATTACATTTTTCAATGCAATAAACTATTCCTTTAATGTTTATTGGATGTTGATATCAATTTCCAAAACAAAAGGCTATGTATTAATTAATCTTAACATGTGTCCTTTTGGCACCTGTAAAAAAAAATCCGCTTTGTATTTTGAAGGTCTTTGTAAAATTTAGAAAATCTCTTTATATTTGAGATTGGATTTGGAAATTGATGTGTATATCTTCTTCTTCTTTCCTGTTACAAAGAGGCTTAAAACGGCCCAAAGTGAACCGTCTAAGTCATATTTATATCCTCATATAATTAAAAAAAAAAATTTGAGTTGCATCCCACTTTATTTATCCATACTCAAGGTGCATCCCACACGATTACCATAATGTATGACACCCTCCACTTTTGACGGAAACCGTTTTCAACTAACGGTCAACTCCTTTGTCTAAAAAATTTCGACAAAAATATCCCCCTTCATACATGGCAGAGGAGGGGCAGGCTGGGAAGAGAGAAATAATATTTTGGTCAAAAATTAACAGTCAAAGAAGTTAATTATTAGTTTCCATTAAAAGTGGGAGTGTCATACATTATGGTAATCGTGTGGGGTGCACCTTGAATATGGATAAATAAAGTGGGGTGCAACTCAAATTTTCTCGAATTTTTTTTCTAAAATCCTTCCAACCATATTGTATATTCATCTGAACATATATCCAAAATCCTATAAACAATGACGGATTCATACTTGGCCTGGGGTGGGCTCCACCCCACCAAAATTTAATAATTTTTATGTATATTTTGTTTTAATGAGTCAACCCGCATCTTGTTCACCTTAATCTACCCTAGCCCAATCCAAATTTTTGTTTCTGGTCTTGCATGTAAACATATCTATAATAAATCAAAACTATAATATATTCAATATTAAAATCAGAGACAGAGTCAGGATTAAAATTCTGGAGAGACTGTGCTACTACTTATAGAAATTTTTAAAGTTATCATGTTAATTGAGCTTCAATAGGAAAAATATATACTAAAACTCAAACAAGTATCAACAACAAAAAAACAAAATCAATATTTTCAAATTATTACATAAGAGGGAGCAAAAAATTATACATAAAAGTTTAAAAAATATGTAAGACATTTAATTAAGAAAGATGAGATTTGAACTCAAACATCTCAAATGAAAGCCCAAAGCACTAGCACTAAAGCTAGCTTATTCTATGTACATTAGTGTCACGTACCAGAACCAGAATACTAGAGAGCGGGGGCAGAAAAAGCCAGCTACGTATACCAGATTACTCTATAACCTGAGATACGGTCACGGCTGTCTGGACATGTGAGGGTTTACTCTACAATCCATCCGGCAATCCTGGGTCAAGAATTATAAGTGTCTCATCTCAAGCAAGCAACAGGTTTACAAGATGTATGATCACCAACATATAATTGCAAGGCATCCCAAACTATACATATCCAGATGATCATGAAGCTAGTACCAAAATGAAGAACTAGCAGAGTACAATATTACATGATCAACTCTAGCTATAGTCTAGAATATGCTTTACATGTAGGCCCGCGGGCTAGAATGTTAGTCCTAAAATATGAGCTAAACACATGCTCGGTGGCTAAACGCCTCAAAAGAATAATGTACAAGATCAAGTGGGTCGGAAGAAAAAATCTACTCATGCCCTTCGGTGCTCCTGGTGTTCACCATCTTGAGGCGGGAAGTACGGGAGATCCTGCGGTCCTAGTCCAAAATCTGGCCATAAAAAACCAGTGGGATCAGACCCTAAAACAGCAAGTACCACAAGGGAGCCAAACTTATGAACTAAAATCAGCACGCAGACAAATCAATAAGAATAGCAGGTAAAGTAACAGCTAAACAGTACAACGGATAAAATAACAGTTAAGCAGTTCATGAGTGATTAAACAAGGACATCTGGAATCAGTACTCCGGTTACCATTTTCAGATCAATTATTAAATAAATTCAGGACAGGACTAGACTAGACTAGACTAAAAATCAAAAGATCATGGCCAATCATGTCCTACGGCTGCTATCATTAGCTAACAAGGTTTATTACAGTCCTACTTACTAACACATGCAGTTTGAAATTTCTTACAGCCACATGCCCTGCAGACTATCCGGATTATCCAGAGGAACAGGTACATATTATAGATTTATCAGGTATAATCATGTGTTTATCTTTTCTGGTAGTGCAACACTCGTCGGTGTGCTGAAAGTATGCCCCTCACAACGGAGAGCTCTAAATCCATCAAGTGTCGTTGGGATACCTGGATTGCATGTAGCCAGAAAATCTATCTAGATGCTTTCTATATTATTATTCTAATTATTAGCCGGGACAATTATCAAGGATTTTCGACCGTGGTGCTCAGGAATCTGTCTTAGACATAATGCAAGACAGGACAGTAACTTGACGATTACAATCAAAATCAACCACTTGAATACATGTTATGTGGCACAGGTGCTACTAATAGCCTTGATCAGGACAGTTACAGGAATTCTCAAGTCAGGAGTGCGCTACGTCAAGCCACTATCAAGATTATCATGATCAGGAGTATCAGGGTTATTAGCACAGGATCAAGATTATCAGTACAGGATAAGGATTATCATTATTATCAATTTTATGTCAAGATTCAGGAGTTCATTTATAATGTACAATCACAAGATCATGTCACAAAGCAAGATCAAAGGTTGTTCCTTCGGTTGGAAAGATGTACTTGCCTACAGTCAAGATCTAGCCTAATACCAACACTACCAAGGTCACCTGTCACGCCCCGATCTCCCGCAGGCTAATCGGCCGTCCCCGCTAGGCGGGAATCACCCTCGCCAGCGCTCCCGTGGGACAATCGATTTGACCTATCTGGGCGTGATGTCGCACGAGCGTGAGCCACGCCCGTGCAAGGTCGAGGTTCATTGGCTGGCGGTAGGAGTTCTAAGCCACAGAGTAGCACAGATTGTCCGAGTGCAGCGGAGTCATGAACGCATAGCGATTTGGTAACAGGTTCACTGAGTTGACAATATAGCGGAAGAATTGAAACACAAGTTGAAGTAAAGCAAGCTCTTTTATTGATATGAACAAGTGTTACAGGCGGCGTATAGCCGAGATTATAAGTCGCTCAAGCCTCTCTCTGAAACAGTAAAAGCGTGCCAAGTGGCTACAATTGTGGATAATTGTACAGGCGATGATCAGGCGATGTTCACAATATTATGTCTTGTATATGTGCTTCAGTTCCGGACGCACCGCTGCTTCGGAGTGATGTCCATGCCTTAGCACGTACGAAGGAGGCATCCGCACCGAACGAGGTTCTCCCGCACCCTGCACACAAACTGGTGGATTATCAGTACATTGAATGCACTGGTGGGGAAGCTACTCGCCCGCTCGACAAATCCAAACACGTAATACAGGTTCCGTGCACAACTATTAAGTTGTCTTTCTAGTTGCCTTAGGATCAGTTTCATGCAAATATTGAATAGCCTAACGTGTCGGGCAGTGCGCCGTGCGACATGAGTGAAAACACGACGAGACTTACCAACTTACCATCTCCTTCCCTGTCCAAGGCAAACATTATAATTCAAGCACGGGCAAGCATAAACACTCAGGGGCATAGCATATGCAAACACGAGGGTCGTTTTAACATGATCGTTCAGGTGTTCAGTTGTTCATTGATGCGATGCAGTGACTCGCACGCGGATAGCGCTAAGCGAGGATGACTTATCTATATGAACATGAGTCGCTGGCATAGCCATTAAGGACACTAGTCTTAAACGAGAATGGTTTGCAGTAAAATTACAGTGGGCACTACAAGCCATCTCGTTTAGTATAGTAGACTACACAGTAGAGTTCAGCCGTAGAGCGGATGGTATGCAGCGAAAGAACGGTGGGCGCTGCACACTATCTCGTCAACAATGGAGTTCCATCCGGATCGGAGCGGCCCCAGTGTCCCGGAGACCGTCCGTGGAACTATGCCTCATTTCCGAGTTGTCCGCGACATGCAGGTCAGGGTCTTTTCCAATTTCACGAGATACACGAGTACTGTAGAACAGGAGTACATTGGTACAATAGAACAGTAGTACAATAGTGCACGAGTACATGAGATGCTTGAATCATGATTCTGTACAGTGATTAACTTGTCTTGATGTATTCCCCTGGTTCGAGGATTTGCCTTGGGTGACCTAACGGTCCCGGATACTTGCATGTTCATTCAGGCACGAAACGACTACGTAGTAGTCTCCCGGGGTTTGGATGAAAACACGGTAACATTCAATCAGACAAGCATGCGTTTCTAAGGAACATAAGCAGGCATGTTTGCTCGAACCCGAAGGTAAGCCGAGAGATGAAACCGTTAGGGACTTAGCATGCGAGGGTCTGAATATAAGCAGTATTTCATTTTCCATGTTCTAGCAAGCAATACAAGTTGAGATTATTCCCTTAGCTAGGTGCGTTGGATTTATTAGCATGCAGGGGGTGATTCACCTAGCTACTAGCATATATCATTCCAGATTTTATGTGTGCTGGCTAAGCAAAGACAAGTTCATCGTAGCCACCCACCTTAGCGATGATTCGTCTCGGTAGAGCGATACGCTAGAACGAGCCTCTGAAAGCCTAAGCTGAATTCCTGTAGGGGCAAGTCTGGATATCCTTTGCTTCTCGTTTGAGGCAAGCGGGTCGGGACAGCTGCACTATTGTCGTTTGAAACGGCAGTCCGCTTGAGCGGAACAGGGTGTTACATCCTACCAAACTTAGAAAAGGTCTCGTCCTCGAGACTTACTAAGGACAAGCAGTAATCTAGGGTTGAGGCAATCCTAGACAAGTCGTTGTACTTATTTTATTTGGATTTTCACTTGCACAAGCGTCGAAATTAGCATATCGCTTAGACTGGATCGTGCACACTTTCGAAGTGCACTTCTAGCGTGAATATGTCAACCAGCTTAGTGAAAGCGAAGTCTTAGCACTCGAGTTTCACCTTTTCTTAAGTCTTGGATGGTGCACTAGTTCAAGGCGTCCCTCGAATAGATGCATTCAACCAAACTTAGGGTTAGTGAAAATCGGACAAGCTACTGCGATACTCTCAAGGGTTCGCACAAGTTGGCACAAAGGCCACTCGCAGCACAACAGCAGACAAGCAAGCATATCAATCAAAATGTACTTTGAAAGTATTTAGACTTATTGTTGGAACATCCCATCGAGGCATTGAGAGAGAGCATGCACATAACCCATGAACGAGCTTTCTAAATAGGGATATCGAATCGAAGTCAAAAGGCGTAGAAGCCAGGCTCTAATACCACTATGTCACGCCCCGATCTCCCACAGGCTAATCGGCCGTCCCCGCTAGGCGGGAATCACCCTCGCCAGCGCTCCCGCGGGACGATCGCTTTGACCTATCTGGGTGTGATGCCGCACGAGCGTGAGCCACGCCCGTGCAAGGTCGAGGTTCATTGGCTGGCGGTAGGAGTTTTAAGCCACAGAGTCGCACAGATTATCCGAGTGCAGCGGAGTCATGAACGCATAGCGATTTGGTAACAGGTTCACTGAGTTGACAATATAGCGGAAGCATTGAAACACAAGTTGAAGTAAAGCAAGCTCTTTTATTGATATGAACAAGTATTACAGGCGGCGTATAGCCGAGATTACAAGTCGCTTAAGCCTCTCTCTGAAACAGTAAAAGCGTGGCAAGTGGCTACAATTATGGATAATTGTACAGGCGATGATCAGGCGATATTCACAATATTATGTCTTATATATGTGCTTCAGTTTCGTACGCACCGCTGCTTCAGAGTGATGTCCACGCCTTAGCACGTACGAAGGAGGCATCCGCACCAAACGAGGTTCTCCCGCACCCTGCACACAAATTGGTGGATTATCAGTACATTGAATGCACTGGTGGAGAAGCTACTCGTCCGCTCGACAAATCCAAACACGTAATACAGGTTCTGTGCACAACTATTAAGTTGTCTTTCTAGTTGCCTTAGGATCAGTTTCATACAAATATTGAATAGCCTAACGTGTCGGGCAGTGCGCCGTGCGACATGAGAAGAAACACGGCGAGACTTACCAACTTACCATCTTCTTCCCTGTCCAAGGCAAACATTGTTAATTCAAGCACGGGCAAGCATAAACATTCAGGGGCATAGCATATGCAAACACGAGGTTCATTTTAACATGATCATTCAAGTGTTCAGTTGTTCATTGATGCGATGCAGTGACTCGCACGCGGATAGCCGCTAAGCGAGGATGACTTATCTATATGAACATGAGTCGCTGGCATAGCCATTAAGGACACTAGTCTTAAACGAGAATGGTTTACAGTGAAAGTACAGTGGGCACTACAAGCCATCTCGTTTAGTACAGTAGACTACACAGTAGAGTTCAGCCGTGGAGCGGATGGTATGCAGCGAAAGAACGGTGGGCGCTGCACACTATCTCGTCCAGTACAGTAGGCTGAAACAATGGAGTTCCATCCGGATTGGAGCGGCCCTAGTGCCCCGGAGACCGTCCGTGGAACTATGCCTCGTTTCTGAGTTGTCCACGACATGCAGGTCAGAGTCTTTTCCAATTTCACGATATACACGAGTACTGTAGAACAGGAGTACAGTGGTACAGTAGAACAGTAGTACAGTAATGCACGAGTACAGGAGATGCTTGAATCATGATTCTGTACAGTGATTAACTTGTCTTGATGTATTCCCCTGGTTCGGGGATTTGCCTTGGGTGACCTAACGGTCCCGGATACTTGCAGGTTCATTCAGGCACGGAATGACTACGTAGTAGTCTCCCGGGGTTTGGATGAAAATACGGTAACATTCAAGCAGACAAGCATGCGTTTCTAAGGAACATAAGTAGGCACGTTTGCTCGGACCCGAAGGTAAGCCGAGAGATAAAACCGTTAGGGCTTAGCATGCGAGGGTCTGAATATAAGCAGTATTTCATTTTCCATGTTCTAGCAAGCAATACAAGTTGGGATTATTCCCTTAGCTAGGTGCGTTGGATTTATTAGCATGCAGGGGGTGATTCACCTAGCGACTAGCATGTATCATTCCAGATTCTATGTGTGCTGGCTAAGCAAAGACAAGTTCATCGTAGCCATCCACCTTAGCGATGATTCGCCTCGGTAGAGCGATACGCCTAAACGAGCCTCTAAAAGCCTAAGCTGAATTCCTGTAGGGGCAAGTCTGGATATCCTTTGCTTCTCGTTTGAGGCAAGCGGGTCGGGACAGCTGCACTATTGCCGTTTGAAACGGCAGTCTGCTTGAGCGGAACGGGGTGTTACATCACCCATGGCCAAGGCCAAGCTCAGTTGCTACTCTCTGCTAGAGAAGAAATGAAGAAGGAAAGAGAAAGAAAAGGAAAAAAAAAGTGAAGGGAAGAGAATGAGATTGTTTATATAGCCAAGGGATTGATTGTGGACCATTGGATCATAATCCATGCCTCTCACCCGGGTTAATCACATCCACCCACCAAGAAAACCAATGGACCAACGGTCCAAAGCATACAACTAAGAAAAACTTACAAAAATAACCTAAACAATGCATGAATGGCATAAAGCAAGATGTAAGCAATTAAATAATAAGTAAGCTATACATGTATAATATGCGTATATTAGGTACGTATACTAGAACAGTGAGACGAATCTCATAACTCTCTCCTCCTTAGAAATTTTGTCTCGATATTTCAATAAGGCACGGGATCGAGCAAGAAAACTCTGGGGACATGCAATCAAGGTAAGCAAGGACATACGGAAATAAAGCACAATCCTAGAACAAGACAAACATGCACAAGACAAGATCAGGATACGAAATATACGAACAAGTATACCTCACGATTCAAACAAATACGGGTATCGAGAACGGATGTCACCCTCTCACTCCCAAGTTGACTCGTCCAGTGAGTGATGCCCCCAAGCAACTCGGACTAACCGAATAGTCTGGTTCTTGATAATCTTCTCTCTCCGGTCCAAAATGGATAAAGGCCTCTCCTCATACGAAAGGTCGGTACCAACGACCAATTCTAAATGATCCAGGACATGGCTTGAATCCGGTATATACCGTCGTAACTAAGATACATAAAAAAATGTTATGTATCTCGCGAAGCGACGGCTGAAAAGCAAGGCGATAAGAAATATTTTTTACTCGCTCAAGGATATCTAACGGATTAATATACCGTGGACTAAGCTTTCACCGTACACCAAATCTGATGACTCCTCGAGTAGGCAAAATCCGACGGAATATATGGTCATCGAAAAAGAACTCAAGAGGTCGCTGATGCGAATCGGGCCAATGACACTGATGATCTTGAGCCACCTTAAGATGCTTTCAGACTTGTTTGACCACCTCAACTGTCTAGGCCATCATCTCGGGATCAAGCAATTTTCTCTCACCAATGTCATCCCAAGCTACAGGAGATCTACACCTTCGGTCATACAGTGCCTCAAAGGGTGTCATCTGGATACTTGCCTGAAAACTTTTGTTGTAAGAGAATTTTATCAAGTGCAAGTGATCCTCTCATAAACCACCAAGGACAAGGGTACATGATCGAAGCATATCTTCTAGAGTCTGAATCGTATGTTCTGACTGACCATCTGTCTGGGGATGATAAGTTGTACTGAACTTCAGACGGGTACCCAGACTCTGTTATAGACTGTTCCAAAAGTGAGATATGAATCCAAAATCTCTATGTGATACGATGCTGACTGGCACGCCATGAAGTCTGATAATCGGATTCATGTACATCCAAGCCAACTGCTCTGTAGACTGTCCCACTCTAGAAAAAATATGAGCAACCTTTATGAGTCGATCCACTACTACCCAAATTACATATCTGCCAGCTGGGGATCTAGGAAGACTGGTCACAAAATTTATGGTAATATGGTCCCACTTTTATTTTAGAATTTGTAAAGGTTGAAGAAGTCCTACTGATCTCTGATGCTTAGCCTTTACTTGCTGACAAACCAAACATCGAAAGACAAATCGGGTTATCTCCCTCTCCATACCATTCTACCAGTAATCCTGACGAATGTCTCTGTACATCTTTGTTCCTCCTGGGTGAACGGAATACTAAGAACTTTGGGCTTCTGACATGATCTCTTGATGAAATCTCAAGTTGGTACATAAAGACGATTACCAAATTGGAGAGTTACGTCACTGCAAATGCTTAGTTCTGGTCTACGTCCTGTCTCACATTTTGCTCTAAGTCGCTGAAGCTTGACATCCGTTAACTGTGCTGCTCTGACCCTTTCCACTATAGTGGATTGAACTTGCAAGCCAGCCATCAATATTGTATTTGTAGAAGAATAAAAAATTATGCAGGCAGCATAAAGGCCATGCCCCCTCAACAGAACAACCAAGCCACAGAGAAGCCATATATGGCCTGAACAGTCAAACCGTAGAAGAGCAACATGCGACTTGAACAATCAAACCGCAAAAAAGCCACATGCGGCCCGAACAGTCAAGACACAGAAGAGCCACATGTGGCCTGAACAATCAAGCCGCAGAAAAGCCACATGCAGACGGAACAATCAAGCCGCAAAGAAGCCACATGCGGCCTGAACGATCAAGTGGCAAAAAAGCCGCAAAGTACTCTATATGCGGCCAGAACGACCACAGAGCAGGGAGGCCGCATAAAACCTGTAAACACCCTAAATTTTCAGATTTTTAAAAATTAATTTTTGGGGATTTTCTGCAATATTTTTAGGAATTTACATAGGTGCTGTGGTGATTGTATAATTTTTAATTGCTAATAACTAATATTAAAATGTAATGAAAATATGATTTTATGGTGTAAAATAGAAAACTGGACTTAGGATAATTTTTCTGGATTTTATTGGACCTCAGACCTATTTTTAAATGCCTAAAAACTATTTTTTAAACTAATTATTAACTAATTATTGTTTTTATTATTATTATTATTATTTTATTTTTTTTATTGTTTTGGGTCCGGCCCGGCCCAGTGGGCCGAGCCCAGTAGCCGAGCCCACCCAGCCACCCTAGCGGGTCGGGCGGGTCCGCCCAACCCGGATCCGCGCCCGACCCGGTCCCATTCTCTCCCCCCTCCACGATCGGCTGGGCGACCGAGTTCCCCGGCCACCGCCCGGTTCTTCCGCGCCGCCTCCGCCGGAAGGGCCACGACCTCCCCTCGGCCCGCCTCCTCCGCCACGATCCCGCGCCCAAACCCCTATAAATTCCCCCCCTTCTCCTTCTCTTCCGCCTCATCCCCTACCCCTACGCCTGAACCCTAGCTCTCACCTCCGGCGACCCCGATCTCCGGCGACCCTCCGTCCTCCTCCCTCTCAGCCGCCAGCGCCCAGGAGCCGCCGTCGAGCTCCTCCCTCCCTAACCCTCATCTTCTCCTCCGGCCTCCCCAATCTCCTCCGCCACCCTCGCCGTAGCCGCCTCCAATCACAGACCCACGGCCGGCACCGCCCTCACCGAGTTCGGCGACGCCTCGTCGACCGTCGACCCCCCCCCCAGTTCAGCACGACCGCAGCCTTAGGCCGGACACGGCCGACCGGACACAGCAGCTCGCGGACTCGTCCAGGACACGAAATCGCGTGTCGGACACCGAAAACCCTATTTCGAAGGGCCTCGTTCAGGTACTCGTATCTTGCACCCTGTATCTCCGATTTTAATTCTGTGAATTTTGTTGCGAAGCCTGTATGACCCTCTCGGTGTCCGGACAAACCGCTCGGGGCATCGCATCCTGTGGTGATCGTACACCGCGATCCAAAAACAGGAAAAACCAGACCCTGTTTCACCCCGGAACTGAGTACGCCCCGCCAAACGGGACGACTTGGTCGCGTGCGGTCTTCACAGATACGTGCGCGCCGTCAATACAGACGTGTGGGATTTCGCGGAAGCTGATTTGGGTGTGCATGCACACCGAAATCAACGCGTATCCGCGGACATCGCCCCGTATCCGCCTTTTCTGCAAATCATCCTAACTTCGTGCACACACGTCGGATCGAGACGAAACTTGCGTCATCAGACTCGTAGCGATACGCTGGTCCTGTGGGTCAAGTTTGGTTCGATTCTGAGAACGTTGACGAAATCGTGTGTCGTGGGCCCCATAGGCCCCGCTCGACGGACGATTTCGTGATCGGCTCATCGGAATTCAAATCTGAAAGTTCCGTTGGGTTCGTATCAGCGTTCCTGACCTGTTGACACTAAGTTTGGTGAATTTGGAGACCGTTGACCCTGACAAGTTTTTCGGTGCAAAGCGGGCCCACCGGTGGACCCCATTTTGGCCCGAAATTACCATTTTTTGCCCTTGTCTCCAAATTGGACCCAAGGATAGGCGTTCCTAGCTATTTGAAACCTTCTGAGTGTGATGGTACTATTTATTTCAGCTTTCGGAGACATCTCTGGAAATTTCCGAGAACAGGACCTTAGTGGAATCCAAACATCAGGCAAGTGCACCTTGCCAACTTGCAGTCTTTTATTTTCATATTTCCTGTGATAATACTTTGCTGGATGTCTTGTGCAAATTCATATAAACTTGTTTTAACTGCTTAACCTAGGAAACGTATGACGTACCTAGTGTCCGATCATAGTCGGGTGCCAACACCGTACGAGGTGTTGGGTTCGTCATTTAGAGATGGATTTACGATACCCTTTACTCTTGTACTTGACCTATCAAGTACCCTACAACCCAGGACATTTGACACTATCATGGACAGAATCTTCCTGAGATATTCGTGGTGATTCTGTATAGGATACAGGACTTGACAGAGATATTTATTTATAGACAGTATGACTTGTTGTATTAGTTATAATCCCGCTGACATGGACATGAGACGTTATGGTCATGGCTTGCGTGATTACATTGGGTGGGAAGAGACACACAGGCTACAGGCTGTTATATATATATATATATATATATCTACTATTATTGTGAGGTTGTAGACTCTCCAGCAAAGCTAGACCCTTTACGTGTTATTACTGCTACCGGCTCCCCGACACAGAGCTTGTAGCGGTCTCAGCCTGAGTACTAGTGTTGCTCTCACTTGCATATTACATAGATGGTTACATAGTTTACCCTGTTGTTCATTTATTTATTTGCACTGCTTATTCATTTGGCTTGTATTATTTTGTGCCTTGCTATGTCCACTGAGGACCTGGATTTGGATGATGTCCCCAGGTTTAGCTGAGGAGCAGTATCCCGAGTTATACGGGACCGGAGCTGAAGCTATTGCTGGAGCAGAACCGAACCCGGAAGACGAGGTGACTGCCGAAGACTTCTCCTGAGTGCCTGTTCCAGTACTCAGTATTTATTTCATGTTTATCTCTTTTATTCCTGGCCTATTGAGCCAGTATATTCAGACATAAGTCGGATTATTTCTCCGACTGACTTGCTGTGACTTGTTGTTGCTACTTATTTCTATTTCATTATGCAGTTTATTTCTTTATCTTTATGGATGAGATTAGTGTAATTTGTTGTAGTAAACCTTCTTTACAGCTTAAGTACGCCCTGATGGCTCCATTAAATTGGGTTATCCATCGGTGCGTGCTGCTGGCCATTGCCACGCATCTCCAGTCCCTCGGCATTTGGGACTGGGGCGTGACAAAACCTCCTGACACAGATTTCGACGTCTGTCAGAAGCTCTGATACATCACTCATCACTCTGAGACGCAAACTGCATCTTCATGAACTTGCCGATGAGATGGGTCTTGGACATCAATTCATCATATTTGTATTTCTTCTCAAGAGACTCCCAAATATCTTTTGCCATATCTTTCTTGCTATACGATTCTTAACGTCTATGGAGTGAGAATCAACAACCTGTAGAGTTTGTTGTCTCTTCTCCATTTCTATTGTGCAGAGGACAAATCTTTCTTTTGTTGTGCATTGCCCATTTTTGGAACAAAAGGTTCTAAATTTGTAACACGTATTCGACTTGAAGATTCAGAGATATCTTCCTTTTGCAGTTGTTGTAGTGCTCTCCATCGAATTTTGTAGGCCTATCGACACTGGTATCAATAAGACTTGCACGATTTTTCATCTATGTTGATCGGATCTTACTTTGAGATTGTTATACCCGATATTGCATAGATCGTACAAATTATGTGAAAACCAAAAGCACAATTGTTTGCTTCTTTTAATGGTCGTATGCAATCAGAATACAAACTGACTCTAAATAAGTGAAAGTTCGCAAATGTCTCTAGCTATCATAGTTGCTACCAAAGATAATACAACGAATAATACAAGAAAGAAGAAAGACCATCGAATAATAAATCTCGCTGGGGTGATAAAAATCTTTGTTGCTCAAAGCAAGATTCGAGCCTATTCATCGATATGCTCCTATGAACCAGCAAGTTCGGATCAAAGGACTTTTGGAACGATCGTTACTCTTTATTGGACGAAAACTGGACTCCTTCTAAGAAAAACACCTCTTTGATTCTGAAAAACTGCTGATACTCCAACATCACTCTATGTTCTCTTTGTGGTATCTCTCATATAGTCTATCCCTTGGAAGGAGGCACATAATCTTTATATAGAGGAGAGACACTTGGCATCCAACTCCCTTTAGTGGACACTTAGTCCGGAGATCATGTCCACTAAGTGGAGCGGTTACTTGGATTACCACCACTTTTTGTGAAGAAATCGTCCACTTATTGACCACTAATTATGGTGTTAATGCCCGTTAACCCCACTAAACGAGGAGATAATGGACACTTACACAATGCCGGTTATTTCCATGTACTGAGCAGCGTAGAACCATGTTTTGCACGATAAAAGTCACCAGCAAAAATGCAACATCTACACAAAAGTTGTTCTGCTGGACTGCTAAAACGCAACATCTACATAGTTTTGTTGGACCATTGTATGCATTTTTCTACTGAACCGCTGCATCATTGCATGAGTTGTACACTACTGGACTGCTGCTCTGGTGCACACATAGTTTCACTCTGCATTCGGGCGAAAACCCATGCGGAGACTCTTGCAGAATGAGCGCACGACGACGGAAAAATGAGCGCAAATAGTGCCATCTCATGCCCGATGCGTAAGTGCAAAATGCAAAATGTGCCATCAAAGCGCCACTTTGCGCTCTTCGTCTGAGTCTGAATCGCTAAGCCCCCTATGGGAATTAACTCCTAAAGGAAATTACAAAGGAAATTACAAAACATAAATATTCCATTGAGGAGTTTTAACCTAGCCTCTCTAGGAAAATACCCTACATAGCACCCGCATGTTGGTGATCTACTTGAGGAATATTCAATGGTTCTTCTTTGAACCAAAAGTTAGATACCATATGTTGTATCCGACGTTACAGAGATTGTATTAAGGTACCTGAAAACAAAAAGCACAACTGATTGTTGCTACGAGATTTACAACCTTTATCTAATTTAAATTATCTATAATTATTTCAATACCCAACTTTATTTAAATATTTTTAAGATGCCAAAAGGTTATATACCATTCAAATAATAATTTATGTTTTTTAAAAATATTTAATTTTATCAAACTTTATCTCTATGATATGATTTTTTAATAACAATTTGAAAAAAAAAAATCTAAGATACAATTTCAAAATTTTATCTCTAAGATAAATCAATTTTTTTTTCAAATTAGTTTCTAATAATTATTTGAAATTAGATTTGTTTTCTTTTACAAAATATATAAGATTTCAAATTAGATCTAGGATTTCAAAAAATAAATAAAGCTTATCTCTAATTAGATTTCAAAAAATATCAAAGGTTTGAAAAATATTTAAGATTTCAAATTATTTATTCAAAATATCTTAGATAAGGTTTGAAAAAATATCTAAGATTTCAAAAGAGAAAAAAAGGGGGGGGGGGGGGAGGAGGGTTCTTTAATTTCAGCTTGATACCCTTAATTATTGTATTTTTCTACTTGATACCCTTTATTTTATATTATACAAATAAATATCTCAACTATGCTTGATAACCCAACAAGTTGATGAAAAGGGAGCAGCTCACCTCCTTCCTGCTACTCCCTTTAGAAACCACCTCCACTATCATTTTGAGCTCCCATCACCATCACAACCACCACCCCTCTTCTCTTTCCTCCTCCCCACAACCTCAAGCACCACCTCCATCATCCATCATCCCTAGAATCATCATTGCCTATCGTCCTTTTTTTCGACACTGCTTCCCATTTTTCTCCTTCCAAGAAAATCATAGTCCTAGGTATATTTTGGTCGTAAAAATTCATTTTTGTTTGTTAGGATGGAAAAATTTAACATCCGACTTGTAGAAAAAATTAAATTAAAAATATTAAATAGTTTAGGGTAGTAATTTATATAATAAATAATTATAGGATATCAAGTTGAAATTAAGCCATGAAAAAATAAACTTAAAAAATACCTTGGAAGAAAACGTCAACTAAGTTGGCATATCATTAGCTCTATGTAATTCTTGAAAACTTGTTCTCACTCCCACAATTCTCTCCGTAAAATTTTCTGACCAAATTTCATACGATCTAATTAAATCTTTTGTACAGACTGAAATTTAAACCCACCTCTCCCTCTTCTTCCATACCAGTATTACCATCGCTGATGTTCAAGAATGTCTTACTTCAGTCCATCTAATTACTCGTGCAAGTGTTCAAGGTCACACTATTGAGTAGCTCTATTTTATTTTGATGACAAAGGCCTAGATGATAGATATACTTAACTACTACGAAGATGAGATTTCATTGTTGGAGAGATGTAGATGATAGACATACTTAACTACTACGAAGATGAGATTTCAATGTTGGAGAGGTGTAGATGATAGACATACTTAACTACTACGAAGATGAGATTTTAGTGTTGGAGATAGATCATGAGATTTCAATGTTGGAGATATAATTTATCCAAATTTATTTTTCTATACATAATTTGATAAAATATAATGCTCTATAGGAAAAATGACATTGAACATCATCTGCGGCTAAACCATAGTGTGTGCAAAATCCGTACTACCATGGAGTTTCAACCTATTTTTAACCAAAGGAAGGGTGGACGGGACAAGCGAACTGACTTTTGGCGGTACCAAAAGCTAAAGTTGTTTCCTTGACAAAAACCCTTTTTATATCTAATTCTTTATCTATTAGTACTAATATTTTATTTCAAGTTATACTTTCTTGATCAGCTCGTAGCCAACTCGTGACGTTTAGGGAAGAAAAGTCAAGCTTATAGTATACATTCAATCCAACTTTTCCATTTTGACGGCCGCGAACGCTGAATTCAAGCATAAGTGCAACCAAAAAAAAAATTAGTCCACTATGCCTTCGGGACTTGACTTTATCTAGTGATACCTAGACGTTTGATCAGAAACAATAATTGAGACCAAAAAAGTCAGTCCACTACGCTATCGGGACGACTTTTCTCAAGTCATACCAAGACGCACGTTTTGAGAAGTGGACTTGACTTTTCTCAGGTCATACCAAGACGCGCGTTTTGAGAAACAAGGGTTAAGTACAGCTAACTAAACTAGTAGGCATCACCACCCCACCTCACATGCATATATATAGAGAGAGTACAAGTTTAGGAATGTATCATTTTGTGTAACAAAGAACTTGAGAGTACAGAAGAATTAACATGGAGGATCCTCAGTTCATGTTTTCTAGTAATCTCCCTGTAGTGCCCGATATCCCAGTGCCCCGTGTCCAAACTCTGGCTGCCTCTCTAGATGGAGCGAGCGATATACCGGGAAGATACATCAGGACCGAGGCCGAGGCCGATCCCGTGGCTGACGATGATGGGGGTGTCAAGCTTCCGGTCATCGACTTAGGTCTAGCCCAAGTTTCCCCAGAAGAGTCAGCTAAGCTTGGACTAGCTTGTGAAGAGTGGGGGTTCTTTCAGGTTTTTAACTCTACAAATATATGTTACTTTTAGATCAGAAAATTTTGTACGACTAAAAAAACTTTAACACAATAGCAGCAAACGAAACAAGTTTAAAAAACTTTCAAACCCAAACATATTCTGCCAAAGGGTGTTCAATTTTCGCCAACAGTCCGACAAAATTATAATTTTTTGGGTTTTTTTTTTCTTCTTCTTCTTTGGTTTTAGGTTTGTTTGTTTGGTTGCTAGCTTTTGATTTTATTTTTTTTGGTTTAGTTAGTTTGGTTGGTTGATGTTGGATTTGGCATTGATTTTGATTCCCGACATTCCTGGCAACTATCCGTAACCGTCGGAAATCATAAATTGCAAGAAATATAGAACAACATTCTGGAACGGTCATTTGTTAGTTTCTTCTTTCTTAACTAGTTTACAGAAAATGTGATGGTTGATTACATTTTGCAGATAATTAATCATGGAGTGCCAACAGAATTGATAGAGAAGATAAAGATGAATATTGAAGAATTCTTTAAGCTTCCTATGGAGGAAAAGGAGGTTTTGCACGGATCCCATTTGGCGATTATCACGGCTATGGCCAAATCCACGTGAAGTCGGAGGAGCAAAAATTGGACTGGGGAGACATGATAATCCTAGACACTAATCCAATCACGATAAGAAAAATGAGATTCTGGCCCACTTACCCTTCCTCATTCAGGTTAATTTAAATATTTTAATAAAAAATTCTATAACGACATGAGAGAATCCCTAAACACTTTTATTTTTTTCAATTTTAAGCATATTTTCTTATGTTATGAACAATATTCTTATATCAATTTCTCCATCATGATTAATAATAGATTCTAAATAGCGAAAATTATAACTCCTACTGGGTATCTTCTTCATCAAGGTGTACTCCTCCTTTTTTTCTTTTGACCAAACCTTAGATTGAATTTACATTTGAGTTGTAGGTTGATAGGGAAAAAAAGTGAGACATAAATGACCATGTAGAAAATAAGCATTGATAACAAAAAATTTCATTTTTATGAATTGTCTTTACTAGTCATTTCTAATAAGTCATATCTTGTTAAAATCAATATTTTTCAAAAGACTCTATTGATTTTTATTAAGGCCAATGCTAGAGCACTTCATTTGTTTTTACAGGCTATCATCATTTTCGCAGTCCTGTGCATATATATATAGTCAGTCCTATAGAAAATTTGACAGTCCTATAGAAAATTTGACAGTCCTTGTTGCGCTTAGGACTACCAAAATTCTTGCAGTCCTAAAGACAGTCATTTCTGTCTACAGTCTTGGATATGATTTTGATACATGTCAATCATACGAAGCCATCGCCTTGTAGTGAAAGAAACAAAATTACTTACACATTGTAGTCCTTATATACTTTCTTCATTGATATCCTCTCGTCAACAACTTTTAGGGATGATCTGGATGCATACACCTCCAAACTGAAGGAAGTCACACTTTGTCTACTGAGGCTAATAGCAGAAAACCTAGGGCTTGAAACAGAAATTTTGATGAACAATTTCAAAGATATGAAGCAAACAATCAGAGCAAATTACTACCCACCATGTCCAAAAGCTGGCAAGGTGTATGGTATTTCCCCGCACTCCGATGCCGATGTTCTGACGATTCTGCTCCAGGCAAACGATGTGGATGGCTTACAAATAAGGAAAAATGGTGTATGGTACCCTGCCAAACCGCTACCAGGTGCATTCATTGTTAATGTTGGCGATCTACTTGAGGTATATATATATATATATATATATAACTCGATTAATTAATATTTGCAAGTAATAATTTGAGCTACATTGTTGTTTGATCGATCGATGTTATATATATAAATAAATGTTTGCATCATTATTTTCCTTTTGCGCTTGCATGCATGCAGATATTTAGCAATGGGAAGTACAAGAGCATTGAACATAGGGGCATAGTGAACACCGAGAAAGAACGTCTTAGTCTTGCTACATTCCATGGGACAGACGAGGATTGTATAATTAGGCCGCTTCGTCAGCTTGTGAAAGGAGGTGCAGCAGAGAATTACATGGCCATTTCCTATGAGGACTACATGAAAGCCTTCTTCGCTAAGAAACCTTATAAAAGGAGTCATGTGGAGAGCGTGGAGGTGAAGAAGGATTAAAGTTATTACAGTATATATATATATATATATATATATATATATATATATATATATATATATATATATAAAAGGTTTCAATATGTAAAATATAACAACGTACCTACCTACCTACCTACTAGTTTGATATGCATGCACGTTACGTACGTACAACAGGAAGATTTGGTGACATCCATCTTCCTACATTGTTAGGAATGTGTCAGTGATCGTCTTCTCAAATAAGGGTTGTTAGTAGATTCACTCTATTCACTCAAATAAGAGTGACAGTCTACCTTCTTGTATCTCTTCCCATATTCACCATGATATGGGCAAGATATGTAATACTCTCTCTCTCTCTCTTAATGGAATGTCTTTCCTTCTGCAAAAAAAAGTAGTAGCTATATTCACTCTTATCTTTAATTGGGATTTTTAGTATTTATGTTGTATTTTGGCTTTCTACTTTGTTGTACATAATTAATAGTTTGCACTACGTCGTTTCATTACGTTCTTATTAATGAAAAAAGTGTGGGAAAAATGATCTTAAGAGAGCTACCACGAGCTACTGCAGATATGCTGCTGGTATTTGCTGCAATTTTTATGTTCCACTGATTATTTCTTTCCTTTTCTTACTTAAGGTACTTTGTTTAACCATTTATTACTATAGAGTTGGTAGTTTATAGAAGAATAAAAATGCACATAAGAAGCATCAAATGCACATAAGAAGCAACCAAACAGGATGTTGTTACTAATGTCAAATACCTAAAAGTGCAGCTTATTTATGCTCATCTGTACTTTGCATTTTCATCATCCATTTACAAGCAGTCAAACAGACCCTTTGTTACTAATTTTTCAGACTTTTTTCTTTAGAGAATGAACGGAGTGAAAAATTTTCCGTGTTTTATTAATAACAATTAAGAAAACAACCCTAGTACAAAAGATCAATAAAAAAGAAATACAACATACAAACACAAATAAACTTGAAAAGATGTGTCCGCGAAAATTATTGTAATTACAAGTTACAATACATCGCTTGAGACATGCACATATCCTTATTAGTAAACCTTGAGTCATCTATAAGTCTTTAGATCTATGGAACTATCTTTTTTGTCGTTGAGATCAGAAAGAAAATATTCATCAATCAAGCTAAGTACATCAAGGATTTGCTGAAGAAATTCGATATGGATAACGTAAAACTTATTGGTACACCTACAAGTACATCTACAACGCAAAATCCATTTTTGTTTGTTAGGACGAAAAAATTAACCTCTGACTCGTGGAGGAAATCAAATTAAAAATATTAAATAGTTGAAGGTAGTAATTTATATAATATATAAGTATAGGGTATCAAGTTGAAATTAAGCCATGAAAAAATAAACTTAGAAAAAACCTTGGAAGAAAATGCCAACTGAGCTGTATTATTCCCTCGATGTAATTCTTGTAAACTTTTTCTTCCTCCCAGAGTTCTCTTAATTCAATCTCTCTGTAAAATTTTCTGACCAAAATTTTATATAATATAATTTAATTAAGGACAGTGCTACTTGGACTGTCCGATTGGTCCGTCCAATTGGACCGCAACCATGTCTCACCGACTGATTGGCGGAAGGGGACAGACTTTTTGGACGTGTGTCCTGGTGAAAGCAGGAAAGAGATTTTGGACATGTCTCATCTTCGTAGTAGTTAACATATCTATCATCAAAAGAAAATAGAGCTACTCTATATTGTGACCTTGAACACTTGCACGAGTTAAGACGGATCAAAGAAAGACATTCTTGAACATCACTTTCCTTCATCACTTTCCATTAAACAAGAGTGGGAAAACATCACTTTCCAACCGGTTTTTTTGCACGACCCGTTTGTTCCTTCATTACGACCCCTTTTTTTCAGAGTGGGAAAACAGCTTCCGGTCATCGACTTAGGTCAAGCCCAACTTTCTCGAGAAGAGTCAGCTAAGCTTGGACTAGCTTGTGAAGAGTGGGGGTTCTTTCAGGTTTGTAACTCTCCAAATATATATATGTTGCTTTCAGATAGCAATCTAAAAAATATATACAGACAATTTTCGATGGCTATCATGTGTCCGCTATCTCCAATGAGAGTTTCTCTCTCCTATATTTAAAAAAAAAAATTTTAAAAATTCTTCATATAGTAGTTTCTATTTCATTTTCTATACTAAGTGGCTATCTCGAATGAAATTAGAGTTTTAATTTCTGAAATTAGGGTTTTATATATATTTTTTTCTTGCAAACCCCTCTTCTTCTTAGTATAAGGGGCTACATAGTATTAAAATACTTCTAAAATTACCCAGGTGGTGGATGCATGCCTTACTGAATTCACACAAACGCTTCTTCGATCATATTAGACTTGGAAATTGTTAATGTGGTACTCATTAATTTTAGATAGTTTTAGAAGTAATTCAATGCTAAATAACAAGTATTTGACAATTAAATTCAACAGAAAATTTATTGTACCGATAATAAATTTATATTAATTAAATATACCGATAGAATTTTGGAAAATTTTAAAATTATGATACATATCGCCAACTAAGTTGGCAAAATTTTGGAGAACTTGATTTTCGCCAACCCAGTTGGCAAAAATTCGACCAAGAATCTGGCGTGTTACATATTTGGGCGGGAGAGGGCTAATTTTGCTAACTCAGTTGGCAAAAAGGTGAAATATATGGTTTTGGATTTTTTTGGGTTTTTTTATTTGGTTTTTTGTTTAGGGGTTTATTTAGTTTGGTTTTTTTTGGTTTTTTTGTGTTGTTTTCTTTGTGGTTTTTTTTGTTTTTGTAGGTTTATTTTCTATGTATGTTAATAGTATCTCTGTCATAGTAACGTTCATATTGTAATATTCATATTTTAACATACAAATTTTTACAATGGCTCATTTTTTATTGAAATAGTTACATTCAAATAAAGTTTGTACTGATATAACAATTTTATCGACCTCTCTTGGCTAATTCTCGAAAGTTCAAACGATCAATCTCTCTTAGATTGAGTCGGTCCCTATTTTCTCGTGTATTCTCCGGGGCCGCATCATCACCACCTCCTTGACTGTCCTCCACTTGAGATGGCAACGGTGATGATGGAGTTGTCAAGATATGCGAATAGGAGGTAACGTCGGGGGCGAATAGGCTATCCCACTGAGAATCTCCCTCAGGGACCCACTGAGAATCTCCCTCGAGGGCCCACTGAGAAGTGCCCACACCGGCCGTCGCCTGAGAAGTGCCCCACTCAGGCCAATGAGAAGTGCCCGCACCAGTCCACTGAGAAGTGCCTGCACCATCCCACTGAGTAGTGCTCGCACCGGCCATCGCCTGAGAAGTGCCCCAATCAGGCCAATGAGTAGTGCCCGCACCAGCCAACTGAGAAGTGTCCGTACCATCCCACTGAGAAGTGCTCGCACCGGCCGTCGCCTGAGAAGGGACATCGTCATCTTGCATTGGCAGACTATCATCTTGATACCAAACTGAGGTATACTTCCTAGGGGGCGTGCTTGTCATTGTGCAACAAGATCCTGAGGATAATCTCCTAGAATAAGTAAGGGAGGGTTCGGAGGAGTCGGTCCTCGTTACATAGCAGCCAAAAATTTATCAACCGCTGTGAGCAAAGGGTCGTCCACTAGATGATTTTGGTATGCGATATTTAAATCTGGAAGCTGAAATATAATAATTTATGAGAAGGAGATTTTGGTTTAGGACATAATAAAAGAAGATTTACAAACCATCCAAGAGAATAAAGGCATTGCCGTAGATTTTTAAATAGTTTCAATTTATGAGAACAATATGTAATTTTATTGAAATAGAACAAAGTTACATTCCAATAAAGTTCGTACTGATATAACAATTTTATCGACCTCTCTTGGCTAATTCTCGATAGTTTGGACGATCAATGTCTCTTAGATTGAGTCGGTCCCTCTTTTCTCGTATATTCTCTGGGGCTGCATCATCACCACCTCCTTGACTGTGCTCCACTTGAGATGGCATCGGTGCTGATGGAGTTATCAAGATATGCGAATAGGTGGTAAAGCCGGGAGCTCCTAAATTTTTGCCAACTCAGTTGACGAAAATCTGTCTATTCCCGCCAAAAAGTCAATTTTTTGCCAACCCAGTTGGCAAAAATCAATTTTTCCAAAATTTTGCTAACTCGGTTGACAATATGTATCGGAATTTTAAATTTTTTCAAATTTCTATCGTTATATTTAATTAATATAAATTTATTATCGGTACAGTCAATTTTTTGTAAAAAATCAAAAATAAAATTATCGAAAGTAAAATTAGGAGATCGAAACATCATTTTTTTACGATTCTAAAATTTTTGGAAGTCCATCAAACGGTAAAACCGTTTATCCTGAAGTACTTTTCCATACGGTCATTTTGGCACAAACTGGAGCTTGTTTCGATCTCCCAATGAAAAGTTATGATACTTTAAACTTTTATATTTTTGTCTGTAACATGTACGTCTTACTTTGGATGAAAACTCTCTCTACACGAATTGTGTTACTCTTGTCGAAAATATACAAATCGACCTATTGTTTGACGAAAAATGATTTCAAAAAAATAGTTATGACCATTCGAAGTATACTCGACGGCAGACGTATTCTTACGGTAGATTTTTCTTTTGGGTTCAATTTTAACTTATTTTATTTTGGATGTCAAATTTTATTTTTTTCTAATTTATTTAAAAAAATTATTGCTACAACAACTTTTTTAAAATAGAACTAAACCTAAATAAAACTAAACACAAAAAACCTAAAAAAAAAACACCCAAAAAAAAAAACCATTGGCATATTTTCGCCAACTCGATTGGCAAAAATTTGGCAAACCCAAATTTTCGCCAACCCAGTTGGCAAAAATTTGAAAATATAAAAAAAAAATTATTTCATATTTTCGCCAACTCAGTTGGCGATATGTATCGTAATTTCAAAATTTTCCAAACTTCTATCTGTATATTTATTTAATATAAATTTATTATCGGTACAGTAAATTTTCTATAAATTCAATCATGTTATTTCATTTGGGAAATTATGTAGCCATTCCACACAAGTATTTGACCATTATGGTGATATTTTCTTCCTCATATTAGACTTTGGATGATGGTAACTAAATTTTCTTTTCTGTTATTTCAAAGCTTCAGTAAATTCTAATGATTAGTGTAACATATTGAAATCCTAATGTCCTAACATGTGTTAGGCTCCCAAATGGCACAAAATGAAACAAATGAAGCTGAACGAGATCTTGCGAAGATCCCATGTTATTGTGAAGTTACTTCTATGTGCAAATTACTCAATGCAAATATCCCTTGGAATCGTGGTCGCAAATTTCTGAAATGTGCAAAGGAGGTATGATTTTTTTTTATTTTTTTTGTAGTTTAGATCATTATTTTCATTTTTGCAAAATTGAAATTTTTTTTTGTTGTTCTCATTTTGATTTACATAGAATGATGGATGTGATTTTTTGTTGTTGGACGGATGAACTTCAATTTTGTCGTTGCTTAGCCGACTTTTGCAAAATAAGAACATCGAAGATGCCTATGAGCTTAGGACAAAAGTTCTATTGTTGTCCATCATCTACTAGTGTAAGTAATTTTTCTTTTTACTTTGTTCACAAAAAAGTCAATTATTATTATTTATATGTATATGTGATTACAATTATAATTTGTTTGTTTAAGATGTTTAGAGGGAAAATCCAGGTTGTGAATATATTGATTGGATGCAAAAATCTAAGGCTTCAAAGACAAAGAAGAAACGAAAACTAGTAGATGATGGGGCTACTAGTTCTTCAGGACAGGACAAGGATATCATGAAGGAGATCCTATTGGAAGTTGAAATTGAACACCGTGTAGCGCAACGTCAAGTAGAAGTATATGGTTCATTTTTGAAGAAATTTGGGGGATTTAAGATTTAGTAATTTGGAGGATTTAAGATTTAGTAATTGTATTGTAATGACTAAAAACCTCTCTGTTCAATTGTCTAAAAAATCTAATGTTTTGGCATTGTATCATATTTTGTGTTAATATAATTACCATTTTCTATTTCATTTTAGGTCCGTATTGACTGTCTGGTGTCGGAACTGCTGTTGAACTACTGTTGAACTTTGCATGTCTTGTATCTAATGGTTTAATTGCTTGACATTCTGGTCTTGGGATAAAGCTTGCCTATTGAGTTTTAAATACTCTAGAACATGGATAAATATATTTCCAAAAGAAGCAAGTTTTGAAAGGATAAATATTTTTGAGAGCTGGATAAAATTTCAGAGGACCCGTAAAAGATGGTCAGACAAGTTAACCAGCAAAACAGAGATCAGCCGAACATATTTAAGAGGAAAAGTAAAAATGGAAAAGAAATTATGGAAAGGTTCACTTGTAGCCTGGGAACAAATTAGTACATAGAGTCAATATATGTAAGTTCATAAATTCCAAGCTTCATAAAATCTAAGCTTTCATTACATCCACAATTCTAAAAACGTCATATAATCCAAACATCATTACATCCATAGTTCTAAAAAAAATTATTGTATAATATTTCATTGTAGCCTCGGAACAAATTACATCAGCCGAACAGAGATCAGCAGAACATAGCTGGATAATATTTTATTGTAGCCTTGGAACAAATTAGTACATAGAGTCAATATATGTAAGTTCATAAATTCCAAGCTTCATAAAATCCAAGCTTTCATTACATCCACAATTTTAAAAACGTCATATAATCCAAACATCATTACATCCATAGTTCTAAAAAATTTCTACAATCCAAACTTAATATAATCAACAGCTATATCACCAAACACTACACCATTGGCCAGGAACAGCATAATTCTTCTCTCCTGCAAGCAAATGGTGATTAGATCAGCAATAACACCACGAGTTAATATAGGCAAGATGTCCATACAGATGCACCCATATCATATTAAATGTACCTATACCACACCTTTAAATTTTTGAAGAAATAAAACCCCAGTAAATTTGGCTATTTTATTTCAAATATTGAAAGCCAAATAGCCAATTAGAACTAAGGAGTAGATAGGATAGGAAGCATCAAATACACTTTTAATTCTAAATATTAAACTTGAGATGAACTAAGGATTAGGTAAGAACCATCAGTTGCTCGAAGGATTATGCTTCTTCTTCTCCAGAAAGTTGACAGCTTCTTGCTCTTTTGGAACCATAGTTGATTCTCAACATTTCTCAAAATGATAATGATAAGTACCTGACATAAACTTCTCTGCTTGACCCTTCTACATTATACATTGCTACCTTAGCTTAGCTCAGTATGGAGTATGGAGGCTTGATATAGTAGTAAGAGCATAGTATCAGAGAGTGGCTCAGGCATAGTATCAGTATGGCTCAGTATGAAGAGGCTCTTCTTTGTAATCTAGCATTGTGTTCTCCATTACTAATTTTCAGCTAAAACATTTTCCAGCATACCCGAGTATCAGAGGATACAGTTTATTATCAGATAAACCAAATATTAAACCAGAAATGCTAAGACTACTACCAAAACATTACACCCAGTTACAACTGCTGAGGTGGCACTGATATGGTGTCACGCCCCATTCCCAAAACGTATGGGACAAGACACGTGGCAATGGCCAGCTGGTATGACTCCGTAGGGCTTTCCAATTTAATGGATCCGAAGAAGTGCACTTACACTATCCACGGTCAAGTGATCCAGTTAATAATCTAATTCTAACATGCAACAACTAAACTAAATCTCAATCCATGGTAAATCAATCTCAAGAAGGAACGATATGCATTATCAGTCTGCAGCCCAATAATACATCCGATCGAATAGGCCAAAAGAAAAATATAGGCCTATAAACACTAGGCTCTAAAAGCAGAATCAAAAATGGAAGGTAAACTTGATGTGATCCCAGTAAAGTATTCACTTGCCTTGATGCATGCCCCTGGTTCGGGGATGCCTTAGCGACCTAACGGTCCCAGATACTTGCAGGTTCATTCAGGCACGGAACGACTACTTAGTAGTCTTTCGGGGTTTGGATGAAAACAAGGCAATATACAAGTAGACAAGCATGCATTTGTATAAACACAAACATTCACGTTAGCTCGGGCCCGAAGGTAAGCCGAGGAGTGAGATCGTAAGGGACTTCCCGAGCGACACGTTCTAGGGTAGCATGCGAGGGTCTAAACATATATATAAGCAATGTTTTATTTCCATGTTCTAGCATAAGCAATACAAGTTGGGATTATTCCCTTAGCTAGGTGCGTTGTATTCTTATGAGCATGCAGGGGGAGATTAACCTAGCGACTAGCATGTATCATTCTATATTTTATGTGTGCTGGCTAAGCAAAGACAAGTTCATCGTAGCCACCCACCTTAGCGATGATTCGCCTCGGTTGAGCGATACATCAAGTGAGCCTCCGAAAGCCAAAGCTGAAATCCTGTAGGGACAAGTCTGGATATCCTTTGCCTCAAACGAGTATTCTCGCCTGAGCAAAGCGGGTTGGGACATTGCACTTTTGTCATTTGAATCGGCAGTCCGCTTGAGCGAAACGGGATATAACATCCACCGATAACTGACAGGACCACCGACACGTGCCCCATAGGAAAGATGAATTAGCAAATGCTCCCTGGAGTCGAAGAATCAGGAGAAATACCTTCTCGAGCTTGTACCGTGTTACCGCAATGTCCTTATCATGATTTTCTAGACGATGACGAGAAACTTACTAGAACAAAGATCTCTGAAGAATATGCTGAGCTCTGTCAACGGATCCCAAACGGCATGTGGTAAGAATTTTCAAAATTCAATCAGAATTAACCTCTCCATGAATATGTAACAATCGTGTCTCTTCATATCCGTCAGTTTGTTCTCCTTGAGGTCGACGCATCTTCTCAAGTTTGACACGTACCAGTCTGAAAATTTTAGGCCCTGAATCCACCTACAAAGTCTCCCTTTATCCTCCTCCAGTGAGAAAATTGCCTTAGGCTACTTTAACTTTGCATTCCCCTCCTCTATCAAATGCCACGCAGGACGTCTACATATTTATTCTAAGTCCAACCTGGCCTTCAGATTATCTTTCGTCTTACCCTTTACGTCCATTACAGTATTAATTATGTTGTTAAACACATTCTTCTCGATTTGTATAACATCAAGGTTTTGTCAGATCAGATTGGTGCTCCAATATGGCAGATTCTAGAATATACTCCTCTTCGTCCAGTTATGAGTGCGACCAAATCCGTCACACTTGTACCCTTTAGAAGGCTCTTCGATAGCACTTGATAAATCTTTTACCTCTTTTCATATCATGTATTCGAGACATCTTGGCGGTGGATTGGCCTTATCCACAATGTCAGCATGAAAAGTATTCATGTTCCTCTGGTACGGATGATCCTTCGACAGGAATTGTCGATAAAAATTAAAGAAGGACGGTTTGCCTCTATATTTCAAACGAAAAGCTTTAGTATAGTCCATGCAATACGGACATGAGAGACGACCATGAGTGCTCCATTCCGATAATATTTCATAGGCCAAAAAGTCGTTGATGATCCACATAAGTGCTGCCCTCATATAAATATTCTGTTTTCTAGAAATATCATAAGTGTTGGCACCTACTTCCCATAACTTATTCAACTCTTCTATCAACAGTTGTAAATACACATCGATATTACTCTTCGGATTATCCAGACCTGGGATAAAAAAGGCTAGGAACATATAAGGAGTCTCCATGCACATCCAGGACGATAGATTGTAAGGAGTGACGATCACAGGCCAATACGGATACTGGGAGCCCGAAAGTCTGAATGGGGTAAAATTGTCGAAGGAGATTCCAAATCTGCATCACACAAATTCGAAGCAAAATATGGATACTCTCGATCAAAGTACTTCCATGCTTCTCTATCGGATGGATGATCAAACACTCCTTCGATCTATTTTCGTATGTGCCAACTCATATTTTCTGCAGGCTCCTTCTCCATAAACAATCTCTGCAACCACGCCGTCAAAGTCAAGTAGTATTTCAAATCGGTAGGCTTTCTTGCACCGACAAACCTTTCTCTACCAGTGGCCTTGTAGCTATCAACACTACAAAATTTGCACGAGTCTTCATCCTTGTCGTCTTTGTAGTACAACATGCACCCGTTGTGACATGCATTAATTTTTTTGTATCCCATCCAGAGCGATCTCACCATCATCTTAGATCGGTAGAAGTCTTTAGGCAACTTAGCACCCTCCGGCAATATCTCTATAATCAACTCCATCAGTCGGTTGTAGCATTCTTGTGACATATTAAAATTGCACTTGATGCTCAACAATATTGTAACCACCTCCAACGGTGAATGATCCTCACATCCAGGATATAATGGAGTCCTTGTATTCTCAAGTAACTCTATAAACTTTACAGCATCGACATTCGGTGCCTCCTTAATTGCATCCTGATTATCCGAATTAAAACTAGGTCCGACAGCGTCAAAAATCATGTTCACGCACCAATCGTCATAATCAGCATGGTCGTGGACATCCATATACGACTCCACATAAGCTCCAGCTTCGATGCTAAAGACACAAGTTCTCTGTGTGAGTTCACTGATAGTAATTTGGCATGAAATCCCTTGAGTACAAATGATATGTCACATCCACTTCTGAGTGATATTTCAAGTTGCGACATCTCACACATGGATACTTAATTTTGATGCCGTCCATGTACTGTGGAAACGCCTTGGCGAACTGCAAAAATTGTTCTACCCCCTGTATGAATTCATCCTGCACACCGTACATGTCATCAGGATGACTGTTGTACATCCACGAACGATAACGTATATAGTAATTCAGATCCATTTCTAGATACTTCTGCAAAGATGAATAGACATCGTTCAAATATATTATCCAAATGGATGCAAAGATGGATACACATGTGAACATTAATAAAGGATATATGTGACATCACATATTCAATATGAGCCATTCTCTAAAAAAAGAAATTTACTTCTACAAGCTTTTTGAGGCTATTAGAGTTAGACTAGATTTCCAAAAGTCTACTAGATTTCTGGTAGAACTCTAATAGCCTCAAAAGACTTACAGAAGTAAAAAAAATTCCAAAGAATGGCTCACATGGACACTTGACTTCGGAGATGACGACAAGTGTTCCTAGTTATTCTACTTTTATAATAAGTATTATCTATGTGAAACTATTTACCACTTAACTTATATTTATCTAGCTTGTAAAATAAACCTAGTTATTCTACTTGTATAATGAGTATTATCTATGTGAAACTATTTACCACTTAACTTATATAGCTAATCCTATACATGTAGCTATATATGCACTAGGTATCTTGGTATCACTTGACATTTAGTACCCCAGGTACTTAAAATATTCATTATTAACTCAATATCCCATACTCATATGAACTATACAAGTGTTATATATATATGATATACCCTATATATAGCACAATAATCATAATCAGCACTACACTGACAACTTTAACACACTTCATACAGTCATCTACACATTCACACTATTCTCTATTTCACAACCCCACGAATTTACTCACACATAGTAATATATGGAGGCACGCACTAATACTCTATCAGTACTCTGATACCAAGACCCCTGATACTCATATTTTATATATATCTACTACCTCTTCAATACCTCCACCAATTTCATATATATCTCCTACAGTCGCTAAATACGTGTTATATTCTAAACCAACTCTATTTGACATTCGATTCAAATGCTAAAAGATAAATTGTAGTTGCATGATTATCAACATTATCTCAACTTTTAGCTGAAAGCTCCACCTTCGAACAATTTGCACATTACATATAAAATTTAGAGATATATAACTTTATTGTACTTATTTATTTATATACTTCACAAGTGTGGATTTATATTTTATGTAATTCTATGTAAACACTAGAAATTTAAATCGAACAAATTTGAATGGGTTGAATCAAAATATGTCAAATTTTAAAAGTAAATGGGACCCTTATATATGCCCGAACCGTGTCGTGTCAGTATTTGTGTCAGTTTTGTGTGTCCAGGTCTGTTTTTGTGTGTCCTTCATACAAGCCCTAACCCTAGTTTCATGTCAATATTTGGATGTCCATATCGTGTCTGTGTTTGTATGTACGTGTCGTATCATTGTGTGTATGTATATGTGTCATGTCAGTGTATCTATGTCAGTGTGTCTGTGTCGTATCAACAAGAGGGAGATAGGGTTAGGGTTAGGGTTATCTGACCCTCTGATCAAGGAGGGGGGTCATCGGGGTCGAGGGGGGCCGAGGGGGATCGTCGGGGCCGAGGTGTAAACACCCTAATTTTTTGGTATTTTTAAAATCAATTTTGGGATTTAAAATATATTTTTCAGGAATTTACATAGGCCCTGTAGTGAGTTTGTAATTTTTAATTGCCAATAAACAACATTAAAATGTAATGAAAATATAATTTTATGGTGTAAAATAGAAAACCGGACTTAGGATAATTTTCTGGGATTTTATTGGGCATCAGACCTATTTTTAAAAGCCTAAAAACTATTTTCCTAAATTAATTAATTATTATTAATATTAATATTATTATTATTTCTATTATTATTATTATTATTTTTGCTTTGGGCCAGCCCGGCCTAGTGGGCCGAGCCCATTTCGACCAGCCCAGCCCAACCTCACCCTTAGCGGGTCGGGCGGGTCCGCTCACCCGGATCCGCGCCCGACCCGGACCCGCTTCACCCTCACCCGCCCCTGTCACCCACGTCGTCCGAAAAACCCGCCGCCCGCCGCGTGACCGTCGGCCACGACCCCACGTTGCCCCCTCCGACCTCTCCGCCACGACGCCCCTCGTCCTCGGCCAACCCCCCCGCCCCGAGGCCTATAAAACCCTCTTCCCTCCTCCCTCGACCTCCCCAAACACAGCCACCCTCCGCCGGAACCCCACTCCGGCCGACCTCCTCCCTAACCCGCCGCCCTCCACAGACCAGCACCGCCACCCGCCGAGAGCCCCACCTCCAGATCCGCCCGCCGTCCAGAGTTCCTCTCCCCTTCCTCTTCCTCTTCCTCCTCCTCCCCAGGCGGAGCCGACCCCGAGTCCAACTCCTCCTCGAGCTGCCGGCCGACCCCCTCGACGCCGTCGGAGACCTCACCGTCCGCTGCCAGCACCGCCCCGGGGTCGCCTCGACCGGCGGCCAGTCCCCCAGAGCCCGGACACGCGGACACAGAACCGGACACAGGGAACCCTAGCCCTAGCCGAGGACACGTGTCCAGGACACGATTCGGACACAGAAAACCTCGGTTTTTCGAGTCCCTTCAGGTACTCATAATTTCCTCCTCGTAGCTCAGAATTCGATTCCGTAAATTTCTACATGAAGCCTGTATGACCCTCTCGGTGCCCGGATAAACCGCTCGGGGCATCGCGTCCTGTGGTGATCGCACACCGCGATCCAAAAACAGGAAAAACCAGACCCTGTTTTACCCCGGAACTGAGTACGCCCCGCCAAACGGGACGACTTGGTCGCGTGCGGTCTTCACAGATATGTGCGCCTCGTCGATACGGACGTGTGAGAGTTCGCGGAAGCTGATTCGGGTGTGCGTGCACCCCGGAATCAACGCGTATCCGCGGACATCGCCCCGTATTCGCCTTTTCTGCAACTCGCCCTAACTTCGTGCACACACGTCGGATCGAGACGAAACTTGCGCCATCGGACTCGTAGCGATACGCTGGTCCTGTGGGTCAAGTTTGGTTCGATTCTGAGAACGTTGACGAAATCGCGTGTCGTGGGCCCCACAGGCCCCGCTCGACGGGCGATTTCGTGATCGGCTCATCGGAATTCAAATCTGAAAGTTCTGTTGGGTTCGTATCAGCGTTTCTGACCTGTTGACACTAAGTTTGGTGAATTTGGAGATCATTGACCCTGACACATTTTTCGGTGCAAAGCGGGCCCACCGGTGGACCCCGTTTTGGCCCGAAATTATCGTTTCTGCCCTTGTCTCCAAATTGGACCCAAGGACAGGCGATCCTAGCTGTTTGACACCTTCTGAGCGTGATGGTACTATTTATTTCAGCTTTTGGAGACATCTCTGGAAATTTCCGAAACCAGGACCTTAGTGGAATTCAAACTTTAGGCAAGTGCACCTTGCCAAACTTGCAGTCATTATTTTCATATTTTCTGTAAAAATACTCTGCTGAATTTCTTGTGCAATTTCATATAAACTGATTTAAACTGCTTAAACCTAGGAAACATATGACGTACCTAGTGCCCGATCATAGTCGGGTACTGACACCGTGCGCGGTGTTGGGTTCGTCATTTAGAGATGGA
The DNA here is from genome assembly GCA_036927795.1 of Iris macrosiphon. Lineage (NCBI taxonomy): Eukaryota > Viridiplantae > Streptophyta > Magnoliopsida > Asparagales > Iridaceae > Iris > Iris macrosiphon. Next base: position 315,647 of record JAYESA010000113.1, on the reverse strand, counting down.
TTACGACCCCCTTACTTCGTACTTGACCTATCAAGTACCCTACAACCCAGGACACTTGACACTATCATGGACAGAATCTTCCTGAGTTATTCGTGGGGATTCTGAATAGGATACAGGACTGGACAGAGTTATTTATTTATAGACAGTATGACTTGTTGCATTAGTTATAATCCCGCTGACATGGACATGAGACGTTATGGTCATGGCTTGCATGATTACATTGGGTGGGGAGAGACACACAGGCTACAGGCTGTTCTATATATATATCTACTATTATTGTGAGGTTGTAGACTCTCCAGCAGAGCTAGACCCTTTACGTGTTATTACTGCTACCGGCTCCCCGACACAGAGCTTGTAGCGGTCTCAGCCTGAGTACTAGTGTTGCTCTCATTTGCATATCACATAGATGGTTAGTTACTTAGTTTACCCTGCTGATTCATTATTTATTGTACTGCTTATTCATTTTGGCTTGTATTATCTGTGCCTTGCTATGTCCACTGAGGACCTGGAATGGATTATGTCCCCAGGTTTAGCTGAGGAGCAGTATCCCGAGATATACGGGACAGGAGCTGAAGCTATTGCTGGAGCTGAACCGAACACTGAAGACGAGGTGACTGCCGAGGACTTCTCCTGAGTGCTTTTTCCAGTACTCAGTATTTATTTCATGTTTACATCTTTTGTTCCTGGCCTATAGAGCCAGTTTATTTCAGACTATAGTCGGATTGTTGCTCCGACTGACTTGCTGTGATGATGTTGCTACTTATTTCCATTTGATTATGCAGTTTATTTCTTTATCTTTATGGATGAGATTAGTGTGACTTGTGTAGTAGACCTTACTTACAGCTTAAGTACGCCCTGATGGTTCCATTAAATTGGGTTATCCATCGGTGCGTGCTGCTGGCTATTGCCACGTGTCCAGTCCCTCGACATTTTAGGACTGGGGCGTGACATGGTTTTTGTGGTGGCCCATGCAGGTCAAAACTAAATTGTTCGGTTTTAACTTAGGGACCGAACAGGCCTGCAATAAGATAGGTTATAGGATCTCATCCATTGATTAAATCGTTTTTGAACTCTATGTCGAATTCAATTAAATTGCTTGAACTGCATCCTGTGTTGATTCCTCTGTGCGTTCTTATTGTTTTCTTTTGATGCAGAGTAATGGATCCCAGAAGTGGTGACGAGACCCCCTTGGGTACCCCGACTGAAGCAGGGTTTACCTGCGAGGCTGGAACGACGCCAGATACTAGAGGACAATCCTCTCAGAGCAACCAAACTGGCCAGCCAAGTTCCAGGTTCAGGCGTGATGACATCCCGCCTCCTCCCTAGTTCCCTCCAACGATGCCTGTCTTTCCCCCAGGACAGGCAATGGACGGCCAGCAAATTTTTCAGATGTTCTACGCCATGATGCAGGCACAACAACAGATTCAACAGGAGACCCAACGCCGAGAGGCCGAGAACCTAAGGAACAGCCTGGTCGCAGCATTGGAGCATGCACCAAATAGGCGGCCAACGACGGGATCTATTACGGATTTCCGTCAACTCAAGCCCCGTACCTTCTCGGGCAAGGAAGGACCAACTGAAGTGCATGAATGGCTTACAAACACACAACATCAGTTGGAGGCCGCCGAACTACCAAGGGACAAATGGATGATTGCCGTCAGGATGCAACTGACGGACAACGCGCATCATTGGTGGCTGTCCGAAGAAAGAAGGCTCGGACATGATCAGGTTACCTGGGAGGAGTTCTCCAGACTCTTCCAGAAAATGTACATCCCTGCTGTGGCTCGATCAGAACTCCGAGACCGATTCAACCGCCTGATCCAGGGCAACATGACGGTGGAGGAATATAACGCCGAATTCATTCGCCTGAGCCGCTTTGCCCCTTCGCTAATTCCTACCGAAGAGGAGAAGGCGGAGAAGTTCTTTGATGGGCTCAGGTTCGAGCTTCAGAAATTAATCGGATCGGTCGCGCCCACCTCCTACACCGACGTCCTAGCTGCAGCACGTCGGCTGGAGCGCGTTACTCGAAGGGAATCAAGCCTGAAACGTCCCTTCTCCTCAGCACCGTCCAAGTCATCACCAGGGGAATCTGCTAAACGTCCCCAGAAGAGCCCGCCTCCAAGAGCAGCAACTAAGAACTTGCCTACTTGCCACTACTGCAGCAAGGTAGGACATATTGAAAAGGAATGTCGACGCAAGCTGGGACTCTGCTTGGTTTGCGGATCTGGACAACACTTCTCCAAGGACTGCTCGGAACGTCGAGAGGGAGTTCCGAATCGACCAGCTCCACCTGCAGCTCTTCCAGCTGGGGGAGCAACACAGACAGGGCCTGGAGGAGCCAGGCCACCTCTACCACCTCAGGCAGCACTGTTCCAACAAGCTCGTCAGCAAAGGGGTCCCGCTCAGGGACGAGGTCAGGCATATGCACTAGCAGTCACTGAGGAAGCTACTGCAGGCGAAGTGATAGCAGGTACCATATTAGTAGCTTCAATTCCTGCTGTAGCATTATTTGACTCTGGAGCTTCGCATTCATTTATTGCTGCTAGCTTCGTAGCCACACATAGAATAGCTACCGCACCTCTCTCGAAGATGAAGAGAATACTAACGGGAGGTAGAATTATCCCGGTTAGTGATACTTGTAGATCATGTTCTGTAGTAGTCTGTGGCCGAGAGATGCGAGCCCAATTTCTGATCTTTTCTATGCCTGATTACGATGTTGTACTTGGTATGGACTGGTTAAGTCAGTACCATGCGACACTGGATTGCCGGCTTGGAAAAGTGATATTTAGACCCCCTAGCCTTCCTGAGTTTGAATTTCTTAGAGGAGCTGTAGAACAAGGGGTCCAGCCAACTCTTAGGGTATTGACTGTAGAAGAAGATTCAAGTTACCCAAGAGTCATAACGGAATTTATGGATGTATTTCCCGACGACCTTCCAGGTTTACCACCTGATCGGGAGATAGAATTCACAATAGACCTAACTCCAGGAGCCGAACCTATCACCTCATCGGTATATCGGCTAGCACCTAAGGAGTTAGTGGAGCTGAAAACACAAGTTGACGACCTTCTGGAGAAAGGATTTATCCGGCCCAATGTTTCACCATGGGGAGCACCTATACTTTTTGTACCCAAGAAAGACGGATCTGTACGGCTGTGCATTGATTACAGAGCCCTTAATGCTGTAACTATTAAGAACCGGTACCCATTACCACGTATTGATGATTTGTTTGACCAGTTGAGTGGTGCTAAGGTATTCTCCAAGATTGACCTTAGATCCGGTTATCACCAGATTAGGGTGAAGAAGGAAGATATCCCAAAGACGGCCTTCAGAACTAAGTACGGGCATTATGAGTTCCTAGTTATGCCGTTTGGTTTAACCAACGCACCTGCTGTATTTATGAGTTTGATGAACGGGGTCTTCCATCAGTACTTGGATAAGTTCGTGGTGGTGTTCATTGATGATATCCTAATCTACTCTAAGAACCACGAAGAGCACGAGGAATACCTTAGAATTGTGCTAGAAACCTTGAGAAGGGAGAAGCTGTATGCCAAGCTCAGCAAATGTGAGTTCTGTATGGACAAGGTGCCATTCTTAGGGCATATTATCTCGGGTGAAGGACTGTCTGTGGACCCAGAGAAAGTCACTGCTATAGAAACCTGGCCTACCCCTACCTCTGTTGCGAAAGTGAGAAGTTTTCTTGGACTTGCTGGGTATTACCGGCGGTTCGTAGAAAATTTTTCAAGAATCGCGGAGCCGATGACTAAGCTGACACGGAAGGATCAGGAGTTCATATGGACAGAAGAATGCCAGCATACCTTTGAAGAATTGAAGAGGCGTCTAACAACAGCACCAGTCTTGACTCTTCCCTCAGGGTCAGGAGGTTTTGTTGTATATAGTGATGCGTCCGGTAGTGGACTAGGTTGTGTCTTGATGCAACATGGCAAGGTTATTGCTTATGCATCGAGGCAGCTGAAGGTCCACGAGAAGAACTACCCAACGCACGACCTGGAGCTAGCTGCAGTAATTTTTGCATTGAAGATTTGGAGACATTATCTGTATGGAGAGAAGGTCGAGATATTCACTGATCATAAGAGCTTGAAGTATGTTTATACACAGAAGGAGCTCAATCTGAGGCAAAGGCGTTGGCTTGAGTTGATGGTGGACTTTGACATCGATCTACAGTACCACCCGGGGAAAGCAAATGTTGTAGCCGACGCTCTCAGCAGAAAACCCTCGGCTTACTTCTTGACGGAGCAGCCCGAGCTATTAAAAGATCTACAAGAACTCCAGATAGAGGTTATTTTACCTGGACAAAATGGTTTTCTGGCTAACCTCGAAGTAAAGTCATCGCTGGTGGAGAGAATCAAGGAAGCTTTGCCTAATGATGCCAGATTCTGAAGGCTGAGAGAAAGAACAGAAGTAGGCTTGCAGACGGGACTTCGCATCCACGAGGACGGAACATTAAGGTGCGGAAATCGCCTATGTGTTCCAAATGGAGAATTAAGGCAGGAACTGATGACAGAAGCCCATAGCTCCATATACTCGGTTCATCCAGGAGGAACCAAGATGTACCGGAACTTAAGACAATATTACTGGTGGCATGGGATGAAAAGGGAGATTGCCCGATTTGTGGCAAAATGCTTAGTCTGCCAGCAGGTGAAGGCCGAGCACCAAAGGACTGCAGGTATGTTGCAGCCACTTCCCATCCCTGAATGGAAGTGGGAGCATATTACCATGGACTTCGTCACTGGATTTCCAAGAAGCCCTAGTGGTAAGGATGCAGTATGGGTCATCGTGGATCGGCTCACTAAGTCGGCTCACTTCTTGCCGTTCAGAGTCGGACAATCCACAGAAGTACTAGCCGACATGTATATGCGTCAGATCGTAAAATTACATGGAGTGCCGGTTAGTATCATATCAGATCGAGACTCAAGATTTACATCTCACTTCTGGCGAAGCATGCAAGAGAGTCTCGGCACCAGGCTCAAGTTCAGTACTGCCTATCATCCTCAGACAGACGGACAATCAGAGCGCACAATTCAGATCCTGGAAGATATGCTGCGATCTTGTATACTGGACTTCGGAGGATCTTGGGAAGATCATCTGCACCTAGTGGAGTTCTCCTACAACAACAGCTATCAAGTAAGCATTTAGATGGCACCTTTCGAGGCGTTGTACGGAAGGAAGTGCAGATCTCCGATATGCTGGAGTGACGTTGGCGAACGTCAAATACTGGGTCCAGAGTTGGTAACGGAGACAGTGGAGAAAGTAAAGCAGATTCAGAACCATATCCGTGCAGCCCAGGATAGACAGAAGCATTGGGCAGACGTACACCGACGACCCCTGGAGTTCAAGGAAGGAGAGCATGTATTTTTGAGAATCTCGCCCACTAGAGGTACTATCAGATTCGGCAGCAGAGGCAAGTTAAGCCCAAGGTACATTGGGCCATTCGATATCTTGGAGCGCATTGGTGAGGTGGCTTACCGTCTTGCATTACCTCCATCCTTAGAGGGAGTGCATGACGTATTCCACGTCTCACAACTGAGGAGGTATGTGACGGACCCAAGCCATATAGTTGATCATTCTGAGATTTCAGTGGGACCTAGCCTGAGATACGAAGAGCAGCCAGTGGGAATACTCGACACCAGCGAGAAGACACTGCGAGGGCAGACAATCAGGCTGGTTCGAGTAGCTTGGAAACAGCACTCTCCAGGCGAATCGACCTGGGAGCGAGAAGATGTTATGCGGCAGCGTTATCCGCATTTATTTGCAGAATCAGGTAACCTAAGCATTTTTAATTCTGTAAATCTTGTCTTTATAATTTACCCTTCGATTGTGAGGACGCAATCCTCTTAAGGGGGGTAGATTGTAAACACCCTAATTTTCTGGTATTTTTAAAATCAATTTTGGGATTTAAAATACATTTTTCAGGAATTTACATAGGCCCTGTAGTGAGTTTATAATTTTTAATTGCCAATAAATAATATTAAAATGTAATGAAAATATGATTTTATGGTGTAAAATAGAAAACCGGACTTAGGGTAATTTTCTGGAATTTTATTGGGCATCAGACCTATTTTTAAAAGCCTAAAAACTATTTTCCTAAATTAATTAATTATTATTAATATTAATATTATTATTATTTCTATTATTATTATTATTATTTTTGCTTTGGGCCCGGCCCGGCCCAGTGGGCCGAGCCCATTTCGACCAGCCCAGCCCAACCTCACCCTTAGCGGGTCGGGCGGGTCCGCTCACCCGGATCCGCGCCCGACCCGGACCCGCTTCACCCTCACCCGCCCCTATCACCCACGCCGTCCGAAAAACCCGCCGCCCGCCGCGTGACCGTCGGCCACGACCACACGTCGCCCCCTCCGACCTCTCCGCCACGACGCCCCTCGTCCTCGGCCAACTCCCCCGCTCCAAGGCCTATAAAACCCTCTTCCCTCCTCCCTCGACCTCCCCAAACACTGCCACCCTCCGCCGGAACCCCACTCCGGCCGACCTCCTCCCTAACCCGCCGCCCTCCGCAGACCAGCACCGCCACCCGCCGAGAGCCCCACCTCCAGATCCGCGCGCCGTCCAGAGTTCCTCTCCCCTTCCTCTTCCTCCTCCTCCCCAGGCGGAGCCGACCCCGAGTCCAATTCCTCCTCGAGCTGCCGGCCGACCCCCTCGACGCCGTCGGAGACCTCACCGTCCGCTGCCAGCACCGCCCCGGGGTCGCCTCGACCGGCGGCCAGTCCCCCAGATCCCGGACACGCGGACACAGAACCGGACACAGGGAACCCTAGCCCTAGCCGAGGACACGTGTCCAGGACACGATTCGGACACAGAAAACCTCAGTTTTTCGAGTCCCTTCAGGTACTCATAATTTCCTCCTCGTAGCTCGGAATTCGATTTCGTAAATTTCTACGCGAAGCCTGTATGACCCTCTCGGTGCCCGGACAAACCGCTCGGGGCATCGCGTCCTGTGGTGGTCGCACACCGCGATCCAAAAACAGGAAAAACCAGACCCTGTTTCACCCCGAAACTGAGTACGCCCCGCCAAACGGGACGACTTGGTCGCGTGCGGTCTTCACAGATACGTGCGCCTCGTCGATACGGACGTGTGAGAGTTCGCGAAAGCTGATTCGGGTGTGCCTGCACCCCGGAATCAACGCGTATCCGCGGACATCGCCCCGTATCCGCCTTTTCTGCAACTCGCCCTAACTTCGTGCACACACGTCGGATCGAGACGAAACTTGCGCCATCGGACTCGTAGCGATACGTTGGTCCTGTGGGTCAAGTTTGGTTCGATTCTGAGAACGTTGACGAAATCGCGTGTCGTGGGCCCCACAGGCCCCGCTCGACGGGCGATTTCGTGATCGGCTCATCGGAATTCAAATCTGAAAGTTCCGTTGGGTTCGTATCAGCGTTTCTGACCTGTTGACACTAAGTTTGGTGAATTTGGAGACCATTGACCCTGACACGTTTTTCGGTGCAAAGCGGGCCCACCGGTGGACCCCGTTTTTGCCCGAAATTACCGTTTCTGCCCTTGTCTCCAAATTGGACCCAAGGACAGACGATCCTAGCTGTTTGACACCTTCTGAGCGTGATGGTACTGTTTATTTCAGCTTTCGGAGACATCTCTGGAAATTTCCGAAACCAGGACCTTAGTGGAATTCAAACTTCAGGCAAGTGCACCTTGCCAAACTTGCAGTCATTATTTTTATATTTTCTGTAAAAATACTCTGCTGGATTTCTTGTGCAATTTCATATAAACTGATTTAAACTGCTTAAACCTAGGAAACATACGACGTACCTAGTGCCCGATCATAGTCGGGTACTGACACCGTGCGCGGTGTTGGGTTCGTCATTTAGAGATGGATTACGACCCCCTTACTTCGTACTTGACCTATCAAGTACCCTACAACCCAGGACACTTAACACTATCATGGACAGAATCTTCCTGAGTTATTCGTGGGGATTCTGAATAGGATACAGGACTGGACAGAGTTATTTATTTATAGACAGTATGACTTGTTGCATTAGTTATAATCCCGCTGACATGGACATGAGACGTTATGGTCATGGCTTGCGTGATTACATTGGGTGGGAAGAGACACACAGGCTACAGGCTGTTCTATATATATATCTACTATTATTGTGAGGTTGTAGACTCTCCAGCAGAGCTAGACCCTTTACGTGTTATTACTGCTACCGGCTCCCCGACACAGAGCTTGTAGCGGTCTCAGCCTGAGTACTAGTGTTGCTCTCATTTGCATATCACATAGATGGTTAGTTACTTAGTTTACCCTGCTGATTCATTATTTATTGCACTGCTTATTCATTTTTGCTTGTATTATCTGTGCCTTGCTATGTCTACTGAGGACCTGGAATGGATTATGTCCCCAGGTTTAGCTGAGGAGCAGTATCCCGAGATATACGGGACAGGAGCTGAAGCTATTGCTGGAGCTGAACCGAACACTGAAGACGAGGTGACTGCCGAGGACTTCTCCTGAGTGCTTGTTCCAGTACTCAGTATTTATTTCATGTTTACATCTTTTGTTCCTGGCCTATAGAGCCAGTTTATTTCAGACTATAGTCGGATTGTTGCTCCGACTGACTTGCTGTGATGATGTTGCTACTTATTTCCATTTGATTATGCAGTTTATTTCTTTATCTTTATGGATGAGATTAGTGTGACTTGTGTAGTAGACCTTACTTACAGCTTAAGTACGCCCTGATGGTTCCATTAAATTGGGTTATCCATCGGTGCGTGCTGCTGGCTATTGCCACGTGTCCAGTCCCTCGACATTTTGGGACTGGGGCGTGACACGAGGGAAGCCGAGGCATGGGGCCGAGGGGGATCGTTGGGGCCGAGGGGAGCCGGGGCAGGGGGCCGAAGGGGGTCATCGAGGTCGAGGGGCGCGGGGGCAGGGGGCCAAGGGGGGTCACTGGAGTCAAAAGGGGTCAGGATCACTGGGGAGAAAGGGGGCGAGGGGCGTAGGAGAGTATTTGGCAGAGGGAGAGATCAAGAGAATGGGAGAAAATAAAAAACTCAAAATCCTATAGTAACTTTTTAGCGACGTCTAAATTGAACGTCGCTAAACGTTGCTAATTGAAAATATTTGCGACGTCTTACTACATTTAAAATGGTCGCTAATTAAAAAAATAAGCAATATCGATAAAAATGTTGCCTAACTTCGCTAAATAAAAAAAATTAACGACGTTTAGTGACGTTATTAAGCGTATAGCGACTTTTCTTTCAAAAAATCCAAGTACAGCCGCTAAATGTCACTATGCGTCGCCAATAGCGACGTATAGCGACGTTTATTTTTGGAGTCGCTAAAATCTTTAACATTAGCGATATTTTATGACAACGTCGTTAAAAATGTCGCTATTTTATCATATTTTGGTAGTGAATGTTCCATTGAGGAGATTTAACCTAGCCTCTCTAGAAAAATACCCCATATAGCACCCACATGTTGGTGATCTACTAGAGGTATATTCAATGGTCATTCTTTGAACAAAAAATTAGATACCATATGTTGTACCCGACATTACAGAGATTGTATAAAGGTACATAAAAACCAAAAGTACAACTGATTGCTGCTATGAGATTTACTACCTTTATCTAATTTAAATTATATATAATTATTTCAATACCCAACTTTATTTAAATATTTTTATTATACCAAAAGGTTAGATACCATTCAAATAATAATTTATGTTTTTAAAAATATTTAATTTTACCAAACTTTATCTCTAAGATATAATTTTTTTAATAACAATTTGAAAAATAGATTTGCAAAAAAAATCTAAGATACAATTTCAAAATTTTATTTCTAAGATAAAAGAAAAATTCAATTTAGATTTCTAATAACTATTTGAAATTAGATTTTTTTTTTTTACAAAATATATAAGATTCCAAATTAGATCTAGGATTTCAAAATAAAAATAAAAATAAAGCTTATCTTTAAGATATTTTTCTAGCTAACATTAGATTTCAAAAAAATTTAAGATTTGAAAAATATGTAAGATTTTAAATTATTTTGTCAAGTCCCGCTCCCAGAATACTGGATAAATACGAGAAATGACATGGCCAACCGCACATTGTAGAATACCGAAGTAAGACGCAATGTGTTAAGGTTGTCTAGAAGACATATGGGTAAAATCAAGCATGCTGTGACGTCATTCCTAAGGCCGATAAATTCTAATATCTCAATCCATCAACAATGATTTCAAGTGTTCACAAATGAAAGTAAAAAAGGCGTCCCAAATTACATGTCACAAATGATCATGAAGTTAGTGAATAAAAAATATTATACTAGCAGAGTATAATTATATATGATCAAATATATCAGCCATGGTCTAATATATACCTCATGTTGACCGTAGTCAGAGAAGTAATCTCAAAATAAGGGGCTAACACTGCCTCTTGCTAAAACACCACAAAATGGAATAACACTACGAGGAGTGGAGGAAGGAAACCCACTCGCGAGCTTCAGCCTCAGTCCTATGAGTGTAAGCCATCTTACTGGAAGTATGGTGGAACCTGGATCTCCTCGGGGTAATCTGGCCGTACAAAACAAGTAGGGTCAGAACCCCAAGAAAAAAGTACCCCAAAGGTGTAAACCCCCTAAAAGTTCAAATTATTAAATCTTGGATTTTTCCCAATTTTTTTGGAATTTTCTGGGAATTTTCTGTAATTAAAATCAAGGTTTTTAATTAATAAATGATTTTTAATTGGCAGTAAATAATATTAAAATATCATGAAAATAATATTTTTGGGTGTAAAATGAAAAATTGGACTTAGGATAATTTTTCTGGATTTTTCTGGGCCTCAGACATATTTTTAAATACCTAATAACTATTTAATTAATTATTTAAATTAATTAATTATTTATTATTATTATTTTTCTTATTTTTCTTTTCTTCTTCTTTTCCTTTGGGCCCGGCCCGGCCCAGTGGGCCGAGCCCGGCACCCAGCCCAACCCGTCTCCCTTGCGGGTCGGGCGGGTCTGCCCGGATCCGACCCGCGAACAGCCCCGACCCGGTGAACAGTTTCCCCCTCCCCACGATTGACCGGGCGGCCGGATCCCTCGGCCACGACCGGTTCTTCCGCCGCCTCCACCGGAGGAGGCCACGTTCTCCCTTCGGCCGCCTTCCCCGGCCACGAACCGCCCCGGCAACCCCTATAAATCCCTCCCCCCTTCTTCTCCTCCTCCGCCTCATTTCCCCTACCCCTAACCCGCCGGAACCCTAGACCGGACCACCCCACGCTGGCCAGCCAGCCGCCGACCTCCTTTCCCGCCGACGCCCGGACCCGCAGCGCCCCTCCGCCGCGGCCAGCCCCACCCTCTCCTCCTTCCCCGCAGCGCCGAGCAGCAGCAGCAGCTCGAGGCCGACCCCGCCGCTGCTCCGACCGCCTCCGGCCCTGCGCCGCCTCCGCCAGCTTCGCCCCGCCTCGAGCCGGCCATCCCCGATCCATCCGCCCCCGTCCAGCACAGCCGGCGGAGCTCCGGCGTGTCCAAGCTCAGAAACCCTAAATCCCCAAATTCCTCGTGTCGTGTCGGACACGACACGGACACGGTTTTTCCCCGGCTTTTCGGGTCTCCTTCAGGTGCGTGTAACTTTTTGCTCGTAGCTCCGTTTTCAATTCCGCAAATTGCGTTGTGAAGCCTGTATGACCCTCTCGGTGTCCGGACAAACTGTTCGGGGTATCGCGTCCTGTGGGGATCGCACACCGCGATCCAAAAACAGGAAAAACCAGACCCTGTTTCACCCCGGAACTGAGTCCGCCCCGCCAAACGGGACGACTTGGTCGCGTGCGGTCTTCACAGATACGTACGCATCGTCGATACGGACGTGTGAGTTTTTGTGGAAGCTGATTCGGGTGTGCGTGCACACCGGAATCAACGCGTATCCGCGGACATCGCCCCGTATCCGCCTTTTCTGCAATTCATCCTAACTTCATGCACACATGTCGGATCGAGACGAAACTTGTGCCATCGGACTCGTAGCGATACGCTGGTCCTGTGGGTCAAGTTTGGTTCGATTCTGAGAACGTTGACGAAATCGCGTGTCGTGGGCCCCACATGCCCCGCTCGATAGGCGATTTTGTGTTCGGCTCATCAGAATCCAAATCTGGAAGTTCTGTTGGGTTCGTATCAGCGTTCCTGACCTGTTGACACTAAGTTTGGTGAATTTGGAGACCTTTGACCCGGACACGTTTTTCGGTGCAAAGCGGACCCACCGGCGGACCCCGTTTTGACCCGAAACTGTCGTTTTTGCCCTTGTCTCCAAATTGGATCCACGGAAAGGTATTTTTAGCTATTTGACATCTTCTGAGCATGATGGTAATATCTATTTCAGCTTTTGGACTCATCTCTGGACTTTTTCCCCAAGAACCAAATTAATCAGATCCAAACAACAGGCAAGTACCTGCACCTCAAGTTAAGCTTTATATATTATGATAATTAATTTCCTGTCTTACATGTACCCTTGATGATTACACATCGTATTAGAAATGTTGAATTTCATGTCTTGAATATTGGTAGTTCCTGTCTTATTTTTCATGTCGGGTGGGAGAATACCTAGAAGGCATGTAGTTTACCCTTCCCCTTGTCATGTTTAATAGCTGTTGGTACACGACTGTACCTCAGCCGGATCTCAATTTCCCCTATTTAATAGCCGTTCATGATGGCCGGATTAGCCTTATAAACCCCTACATGCCAACTAAGTATTCTAAAAATAAACACAAGTTCACACAGACAGTTTCTGATCATGTTATATTTCTTGCTGGCTATTGTAGTTTCATTTCCTGTTTTATTTATTTTTGTTTCTCATATTCCTATTTACAGTTAACTCTCGGATAATAATGTTCTGTTAATGCTGTTTCTCAACATGATATCCAATATTTAATTGTCATAAAATATTTAGTTTAACCTTGTTGTGCACTGTGTACTTTGCTCCTTTCCTGACTGGATCTGTTAATTTAGGCGATGATGAGGATCTTGTCCCTACTTATTATGGTCCCTATGAGGGGACTGATGATACCTATGAGGAGCCAGAACCCACCCAGGAGACCCCTGCTGCTGAGTAGCTAGTAGTAGCTATCTTTCATTTATATTCTTATCTTATTTATCGGGTTTGTCCCCGATTTCAATATTGAATTTCTGTACTAAAACATTTGAATCTGTTGTCACATTTATTTTCAGTTGCAATCTTAAGTTTCAATTCTCATTATTATCTTGTCTATGTTATTTGTGAATGAGCTAGTTAGTAAATATGGATTGACCTAGACAGCGTACTACCGCCGACTCTGCGGCGTAGGCTGGACGTACCCACGCACTCGTGCCCGAATTTCCGGGTGCGGATCGTGACACATTTTTATCGTGGCCCATGCAGGTCCTATCCTAAAATAGGGTAATACCCTAGGACAGGGTATGGAATAAAATTGAGGATTCTAGGAAAAGCTCATTCACAGTATAGCGTCCTTATTTCAATTCTTGAAATCATTGCTGCTCAATTTTTCCTATCGCCTTTGATTTCCAAGTATTCTATTCTGATCTTCCTATCCCTTAATCTTTCAGAATGGTACAGACCAGGAACACAGTAGGAGGCACATCAGAACCAGCTGAGCAGAATGTGCCCGAGACTCTTGCACTCCCGCCGCCTCCATCTGTTCCGGCAGTTACTCTAGATGGGGCACAGCTACTAGGAGTGTTCCAGGGATTGGTGGAATCCCAGAAAGAACAGATGGCACTTCTGTGGACCAGCCTCTCAGAAGCTCTTAAGTCCCAGGAGTCGCCACTCAAGAGGCCAGGGAGTGCCAAAGATTTCAAGAATCTAAGACCCCTGGAATTCTACGGAACTGAGGGCATTCTCTATGCCGATGAGTGGATAGAGAATGTCGAGAGACTCCTGAAGACTGCCCGGGTCCCTGATGACCTCAAAGTGGAGTCCGCAAGCCTGCAACTGTTCGACATTGCTCAAACCTGGTTCAGAGATGAACCCCAACTATCTGCTCCTGACATCACCTGGGAGGACTTCAAGAGACTATTCAAGGAAAAATTCTACCCCGAAGTGGCTCGGGAAGCTCTCGAAAGCCAATTCGAGAGACTGGAACAAGGTAACCTGTCTGTTGATGAATATACTGCTGAATTTAGCAGGTTAAGCCATTTTGCGGAGTACATGGTTCGTACCCCGGAGGACAGGGCCCGTAGATTCAAGAAGGGGCTGTCTCCGGATATTCGCCTTGCTGTCACCATCAGCCGAGCTCGTACCTATGAAGAAATCCTGAGCGTGGCACAAGGCGTAGAGAGAGATATGGGGCACAAACTGAAGCAAGAAAGAGATACCGGAAATGCAGGACCCAACAAACGCCCTTTTCAATAACAACAACAGCAACAACAGCAGAGGGCCCCGCAACAAACTCAGCGTCCTCTCCCTCGAGCTCCAGCACCCCAACACCAGGCCCAGGGACAGAACCAACAAGCTGCTGCTTGTAACTTTTGCCAAAAACTAGGTCATACTTGGCAAGTCTGCAGGAAGAGGCTAGGTGCCTGCCTCTACTGCGGTTCAGCAGCGCATCAAATGAGGGACTGTCCAGCTGCTCAAGGACGCACCGCTGAACCAAAGGCTCCAGCCCAGGCCAGGGCCCCAGCAGTACAACAGAGGGGACCCCCACTTCCAACACAACAACAACACTTTGCTCAGCACCAGCAACAACAGAGGGGTGCACCGCAGCAAGGCCGTGCTTATGCAATGACTCTGGAAGAAGCTGAGGCCACAGCAGACGTGATCACAGGTTCTGTGCTTATAAATTCAATATCAGCTATTACTTTATTTGACTCTGGAGCTTCTCATTCATTCATGTCAGTAGATTTCCTTATGAAGCATAGCTTAAGCACTAAACCCCTTAGGAATTGTTATAAGATCATTACCGGTAGAGGAATCATTCCGGTTAGTGATGCCTGTAACAATTGTCCTATCACATTATGTGGAAGAGAACTGTATGCTAGACTACTTGTAATGCCAGTGCCCAGTTTTGACATTATACTGGGTATGGATTGGTTAAGTCAACATCATGCCACAATAGACTGCCACAGAGGTAGTGTAATCTTCAGGCCACCTGACAAGCCAGAATTTGAATTTGCTAGAGGTTCTAGAGAAATGGGTAATAACAAAATTTGTGGAGCCCTAATAACAGAAGAAGTGCCACTACCTATCATCTCTGAATACCTTGATGTCTTCCCTGAGGATCTCCCAGGCCTACCCCCAGACCGAGAAGTTGAATTCTCTATTAACTTAGTGCCAGGAGCAGCACCAGTATCTCAAAATCCCTACAGAATCAACAAGAAGGAGATAATAGAACTAAATGAGCAAATCAAAGAACTAGAAGACAAATGCTTCATTAGGTCTAGTGTCTCACCCTGGGGAGCTCCAGTATTATTTGTGCCCAAGAAGGACGGAACATCCCGAATGTGTATTAACTATAGGGCCTTGAATGCCTTAACAATCAAGAATAAGTATCTCCTGCCCAGGATAGATGACCTATTTGATCAGTTGAGTGGAGCTCGGGTCTTTTCCAAGATTGATTTAAGGTCTGGTTACCACCAAGTAAGGGTGAGAAAGGAAGACATCCCTAAAACTGCTTTCAATACCCGGAATGGACACTACGAATTCTTAGTAATGCCGTTCGGGTTGACGAATGCTCCAGCAGTTTTTATGAACCTAATGAACAGAGTTTTCCAGCCATATCTAGACAAATTTGTAGTGGTCTTCATTGATGATATTTTGATCTACTCCAAGACCCCCGAAGAACATGAAGAACATTTGAGGTTAGCATTGGAGACTTTGAGGAAGGAAAAACTTTATGAAAAATTATCTAAATGTGCTTTCTTCCTAGACAAAGTAGAATTCTTGGGACATGTTGTGACTGGAGATGGAATAGCAGTAGATCCTAAGAAGATAGCTGCAGTAGAATCCTGGCCCACTCCAGACTCTGTAGCTGAGATTAGAAGTTTCCTGGGACTAGCTGGCTACTATCGGAAGTTTGTGAAGGACTTTGCTAGAATTGCGGAGCCCATGACAAAATTAACAAGAAAGGATGAAGAGTTCACCTGGACTGATGAATGTCAGCGTACTTTTGAGGAATTGAAGAAAAGACTGACTTCTGCCCCTATTCTGACCTTACCTTCCGGAACCGGAGGTTTCGCTATTTATAGTGATGCTTCTGGAAAAGGTCTAGGTTGTGTATTGGAGCAGAACAAGAAGGTAATAGCATATGCCTCTAGACAGCTTCGACCCCATGAAAAGAACTATCCAACTCATGATTTAGAATTGGCAGCTGTCATTTTTGCTCTTAAACTATGGAAGCATTATCTTTATGGAGAAAAGGTGGAAATATTTACAGACCATAAAAGTTTAAAATATATCTTCACCCAGAAAGAGCTAAACATGAGGCAAAGAAGGTGGCTGGAACTAATGAAAGACTTTGATATCACTCTTCAATATCACCCTGGGAAGGCAAATGTAGTTGCTGATGCTCTAAGCAGGTATCCTATGGCGATGTACTTGACTATGGACAGACACCTGCTGGAGGACTTGGAAAGTTTAGGTATTGAAGTAATCATCTCAGGAAAAGAAGGCCAAATGATGAACTTGCAGATTCAGTCTACTTTAATAGACAAGATCAAGGAGACTCAGTTTCAAGACGAAGGCCTGCGAAGCCTTCGAGGTCAAGTGCAAGCTGGATTGGTGGAAGAATTCAGAATTCATGAAGATGGATCACTGAGGCATGGCGATAGATTATGTGTACCTCAAGGAGACATAAGAGAAGAAATTATGCAAGAGGCGCACAGATCGTAATACTCTATACATCCAGGAGCCAACAAGATGTACAAGGACCTGAGGACGCATGTTTGGTGGCATGGCATGAAAAGAGAAGTAGCCAGGTTCGTATCTCGTTGTTTAGTATGCCAGCAAGTCAAGGCAGAAAGACAAAGACCTGGAGGATTGCTTCAACCCCTACCCATCCCGGAGTGGAAGTGAGAACATATCACAATGGATTTTGTTTCCGGACTTCCAAGGACACCTAGTGGAAAGGATGCAATCTGGGTGATAGTAGATAGACTGACCAAGTCTGCACATTTTCTACCTTTCAAAGTAGGGTTATCTACAAAGAAGCTGGCAGATTTATATATCAGACACATTGTCAGGCTGCATGGAGTCCCAGTAAGTATTGTCTCCGACCGAGATTCAAGGTTCACCTCTCACTTCTGGAAGAGCTTACAAGCCAGCTTGGGGACGCAACTCAAATTCAGCACAGCTTATCATCCCCAAACCGATGGACAATCGGAACGTATAATCCAGACACTTGAAGATATGCTCCGTACATGTGTTCTGGATTTTGGAGGATCCTGGGAAGACTACCTACATCTTGTGGAGTTCTCTTATAATAACAGTTACCAAGCAAGTATTGAGATGACTCCATTTGAAGCTCTGTATGGACGAAGATGTCGTACCCCGCTATCATGGGATGACGTTGGAGAAAGAGCCCTGCTGGGACCATAGATGGTGATCGATTCAGCTGAGAAGGTAAAGCAAATAAGGGACAGACTTCGAGTGGCTCAAGACAGACAACGACATTGGACAAATAGCCACCGAAGGCCCTTGGAGTTTGAGGTAATTAAATTTATGAAATTCAAGTCAATTTAAACATTTTGATTATGGAACTAAGACTTAATTATGACTTTGTTAAAGGTTGGAGAACTGGTGTTCTTGAAGATTTCCCCGACACGTAGCACCATTAGGTTCGGAAGGAGTGGAAAACTCAGCCCAAGATTTATTGGACCTTTTGGCATACAGGAGAAAATCGGAGAAGTGGCATACCGACTGGCATTGCCACCCTCTCTGGATGGAGTACATAACGTCTTCCACGTGTCGCAGCTGAGGAAGTACGTGTCAGACCCCAGCCACATTTTGGATCACTCAGAGCTCGAAGTAGGCCCAAGTCTGACTTACCAAGAGCAACCCGTGGAGATACTGGATCGCTCGGAGAAAGTCCTACGGAACCAGGTTATCTCCCTGGTTCACGTAGCTTGGAAGCACCATTCCCCCGGCGAATCTGTCACGACCCGCACCCGGAAATTCGGGTACGAGTGCGTGGGTACGTCCAGCCTACGCCGCAGTGTCGGCGGTAGTGCGCTGTCTAGGGTATAATCACAGGTAATAAATCTAGCTCATTCACAATAATTAAATAGACAAGGAAAGTAGCAGGAAAAGAATGCTAAGATTTTATAACCAGAATATGATAATCAGATCCAGAGTTTATTACAGAACCAAAGATTATATCGGGGACAAACCCGATTACTAAGATGAAGGAAATAAACAACTAATGCTAACTACTCTGCAGGAGTAGTCTCCTGGGGGGGAACCGGCTCTGCAACTGTATCACCTGCTGGCTCATAGGGTCCATAGTAGGTAGGGGCAAGGTTCTCATCATCGCCTAAACAACGGATCCAGTCAGGAAAGGAGCAAAGTACACAATGCACAACAAGATTTAAGCTAAATATTTGTGACAGGTAGAAAAATAACTGACTAAGCATCATGTTGCGAATATGCGTAAGTAAATAGTGAAATTAACTGAGAAATAATGCTATAAAACAAGACTAGAAGTAAAGTATGATTAATTGCTATAAACCAGAAATACGAGTAAAACAGGAAAAATGTGACAGGAAATGTAACTGTAACAAGACCACAAGAACTGCAACAAGACAGGAACTATGTGCGTGAACTTGTGTATTTAGAATACATAGTTGGCATGTAGGGGTTTATAAGGCTAATAAGGCCGTCATAGACGACTAGTGACTAGCAATAATCAAGTATAAGGCTGATGGTACAGTCGCGTACCAACAGCTAGTAACGGGACTTGGGGAAGGGTAAACTACATGCCTCCTAGTATTCTCCCACCCGACATGAAAAACAAGACATGAAATATATATTATTCAAGACATGAAATCCAGTGTTCTACTCTACGTATGATTATCAATGGTACTAATAAAGCAGGGAAATTATTTATCACAATATAAAGGTTAAACTTGAAGTGCAGGTACTTGCCTGTTGTTTGGATCTGATTAGTTAGGTTCTTGGGGGAAAAGTCCAAAGATGAGTCCAAAAGCTGAAATAGACATTACCATCATGCTCAGAAGATGTCAAATAGCTAGAAACGCCTGTCCTTGGGTCCAATTTGGAGACAAGGGCAAAAACGGCAGTTTCGGGTCAAAACGGGGTCCGCCGTTGGGCCCGCTTTGCACCGAAAAACGTGTCCAGGTCAACGGTCTCCAAAATCACCAAACTTAGTGTCAACAGGTCAGGAACGATGATACGAACCCAACGGAACTTCCAGATTTGGATTCCGATGAGCCGAACACAAAATCGCCCGTCGAGCGGGGCCTGTGGGGCCCACGACACGCGATTTCGTCAACGTTCTCAGAATCGAACCAAACTTGACCCACAGGACCAGCGTATCGCTACGAGTCCGATGGCGCAAGTTTCGTCTCGATCCGACGAGTGTGCACGAAGTTAGGGTGAATTGCAGAAATTACGGATACGGGGCGATGTCCGCGGATACGCGTTGATTCCGGTGTGCACGCACCCCGAATCAGCTTCCGCGAAAACTCACACGTCCGTATCAACGCTGCGCACGTATCTGTGAAGACCGCGCGCGACCAAGTCGTCCCGTTTGGCGGGGCGGACTCAGTTCCGGGGTGAAACAGGGTCTGGTTTTTCCTGTTTTTGGATCGCGGTGTGCGATCACCACAGGACGCGGTGCCCCGAACAGTTTGTCCGGACACCGAGAGGGTCATACAGGCTTCACAACGCAATTTGCGGAATTGAAAACGGAGCTACGAGGCAAAAGTTACACGCACCTGAAGGGGACCCAAAAATAGGGCAAAAATCGTGTCCGACACGACACGGACACTGTGTCCTGTGTCCGTGTCCGACACAGGGGGGATAGAAATAGGAAATTAGGGTTAGGGTTCAGGGACGCTGCGGATTCCGGCGAGGGGAGCTCGGCCGGAGGGGGCGGCGCCGCTGCGGGGGAGACCGGCCGGCTGGCGGCGGCGTCGTCGACGGCGGAGGCGCTGGGGCTTCGTCGGCCGCCGCTGCTGCTGCTATCGACTGCGGCTGTTCGTGGCCGCCGGAGAGGAAGGAGACGAGGGGAGGAGCAGGGCGGTTGGCGGCGTTGCGGACGGTGGCGTCGACGGGGAGGGGCGAGGTGGCCGTGGCGGCGTGCGGCGGAGGGGAGCACGGTGGCGGTGGCGGTCGAGGCTGACGAGGGGGGGGTTTTAAAGAGGGAGACGGTGGCGTCGAGGGCCGGGGAAGGCGGAGGAGGATCCGGGGTCGGGGCTACGTGGCCGGGCGGAGCGGAGGGTGGCCGAGCGGAGCTGCGCCGGCGGCGGAGGCGGCGGCGCCGGAAGCGGAGAGGAAAGGGTCGTGGGGAGAGGCGGTCAGCCGGGTCGGGTTTGCGGGTCGGGCGGCGGTCAGATCCGACCCGACCCGCTAGCAGCTGCGGGTTGGGCCCGTGGGCCGGGCTACGGGCTGGGCCGGGCCGAGTTTTAAATTAATAATAATAATAATAATAATAATAATAATAATAATAATAATAATAATTAATTAATTAATTAAATACTCTTTAGGCATTTAAAAAAAATAGGTCCGGGGTCCGATAAATTCCAGAAAAATTACCCTAAGTCCACTTTTCTATTTTACACCCAAAAATATTATTTTCACAATATTTTAATATTATGTATTGCTAATTAAAAATCATTTATTAATTAAAAGCCTTGATTTTAATTACAGAAAATTCACAGAAAATTCCAGAAAATTGGGAAAATCCAAGATTTAATAATTTTGAAAAATTCAGGGGGTTTACAACCTACCCAACTTATAAAAATTTCGTCCTCGAAATTTTAAAATTATAGCAGGGTTCTCTCGGTCCAATCTCACTTGATTGCGGTCGCTACCCAACTTAGAATTTTACCCATATCCTCTAAGGCTGTACAACTAGTAAAGCTAGGTCCAGCTTAATAAATCATGGCATTGAAATTTTTAAGTCTGCAACACAAAACACATCACCTAGGGTATTGCCTTAGTCATAAAGGGTTATCATCTAGCACTACAAATCAAACACAGAATTTGTCTTTCCGAAGTGAGGGAAGCCGAGGATCAGTACTAAGAGTTTAAGGGTAGGTGGTAGAACAGAGGTATAGGGATCAAGGCGCTTAAAGATTTCTAATGGGGATTGTCAGGCGGTTATGGATTGAGATTCTATTCTGTTAATCGTTTATCCGCATGCTCGTATCAGTATAATTATGTAACTGATACGATATGCTCGGACACATTTTAGGGGTAAGTATATTAGTCACTATATCTCTCAATCCACGTAAGGTAGTTGTGCGAAGTGCGAATCAAAATGCACTAAGGTTGATCAGACCGTAGTACACTGATTCTGAGTAGACACTTGTATTAGTGGGGTTGATCAGGCCTCAATAATACATGTGTCATGAACAAGCCCGATAAAGGGCAGGCTTGCAAAACTAGGCTATAAAATAGCAGCATATGTCAAGTTCAGCAAAATTTAAGTGCGCTAGATAATGATGAAAATGAGGTGCAAATTATTTAAATCCACAAAACAACACATAGTAAGCATAATAGCAACCTCTAAAATCTTCTATAGTTATCAAATTTAAAAGCATACTAGGTTATTTAGCAAGTTCAAAATTACTGGGTTGAGGCTGAGGTCACGAACCAGTAGGCATGAGCTAAACAATACTAGAAAAGGTATCTACGAATCACTTACGCGCATTAGCTGCTCCCAAAGTCTGCGCGTTCTCCACGGTCATCACGTAAGCTTGTCCGCGTCCTGGAGCAGTGGGGCAGTCCCTCACTAGATGTTCTGTTGATCCACAATATAGACAGACACCTAGTCTCATCCTACAAACTTGCCTCCACCGGTTCTTCGGCCGCCTCCACCGGAGGAGGCCACGTTCTCCCTTCGGCCGCCTTCCCCGGCCACGAACCGCCCCGGCAACCCCTATAAATCCCTCCCCCCTTCTTCTCCTCCTCCGCCTCATTTCCCCTACCCCTAACCCGCCGGAACCCTAGACCGGACCAACCCACGCTGGCCAGCCAGCCGCCGACCTCCTTTCCCGCCGATGCCCGGACCCGCAGCGCCCCTCCGCCGCGGCCAGCCCCTCCCTCTCCTCCTTTCCCGCAGCGCCAAGCAGCAGCAGCAGCCCGAGGCCGACCCCGCCGCTACTCCGACCGCCTCCGGCCCTGCGCCGCCTCCGCCAGCTTCGCCCCGCCTCGAGCCGGCCGTCCCCGAGCCATCCGCCCCCGTCTAGCACAGCCGGCGGAGCTCCGACGTGTCCAAGCTCAGAAACCCTAAATCCCCAAATTCCTCGTGTCGTGTCGGACACGACACGGACACGGTTTTTCCCCGGCTTTTCGGGTCCCCTTCAGGTGCGTGTAACTTTTTGCTCGTAGCTCCATTTTCAATTCCGCAAATTGCGTTGTGAAGCCTGTATGACCCTCTCGGTGTCCGGATAAACTGTTCGGGGCATCGCGTCCTGTGGGGATCGCACACCGCGATCCAAAAACAGGAAAAACCAGACCCTGTTTCACCCCGGAACTGAGTCCGCCCCGCCAAACGGGACGACTTGGTCACGTGCGGTCTTCACAGATACGTACGCATCGTCGATACGGACGTGTGAGTTTTTGTGGAAGCTGATTCGGGTGTGCGTGCACACCGGAATCAACGCGTATCCGCGGACATCGCCCCATATCCGCCTTTTCTGCAATTCACCCTAACTTCGTGCACACACGTCGGATCGAGACGAAACTTGTGCCATCGGACTCGTAGCGATACGCTGGTCCTGTGGGTCAATTTTGGTTCGATTCTGAGAACGTTGACGAAATCACGTGTCGTGGGCCCCACAGGCCCCGCTCGACGGGCGATTTTGTGTTCGGCTCATCAGAATCCAAATCTGGAAGTTTCGTTGGGTTCGTATCAGCGTTCCTGACCTGTTGACACTAAGTTTGGCGAATTTGGAGACCTTTGACCCGGACACGTTTTTCGGTGCAAAGCGGGCCCACCGGCGGACCCCGTTTTGACCCGAAACTGCCGTTTTTGCCCTTGTCTCCAAATTGGATCCAAGGACAGGCGTTTCTAGCTATTTGATATCTTCTGAGCATGATGGTAATGTCTATTTCAGCTTTTGGACTCATCTCTGGACTTTTTTCCTAAGAACCAAATTAATCAGATCCAAACAACAGGCAAGTACCTGCACCTCAAGTTAAGCTTTATATATTGTGATAATTAATTCCCTGTCTTACATGTACCCTTGATGATTACACATCGTGTTAGAAATGTTGAATTTCATTTCTTGAATATTGGTAGTTCCTGTCTTGTTTTTCATGTCGGGTGGGAGAATACCTAGAAGGCATGTAGTTTACCCTTCCCCTTGTCATATTTAATAGCTGTTGGTACACGACTGTACCTGTCACGCCCCAGTCCCAAAATGATGAGGGACTGAGCACGTGCGCAATGGCCAGCAGCACGCACCGATGGACTACCCAATTTAACGGATCCATCAGGGCATGCTTAAGCTGTAGTCAACAGGAAATAGAGCATTTGTTACAAGTCTCAGGTTATTCTAATCTCATCCACAACAGATATCACAGATTAATAGACAGAGTAATGTAATTAGAAATAACTGTCAAATCTCAATAAATTCCTCGGGAAACAAATCCGAGAATATGTCTGGTACAACCATGCAAATAGACAGGAAATAAACAACTGGAAATAGAAACAGAGATAACTGACTCTATACAGCCAATGCTCAGGAGAAGTCCTCTGGTGCGATCTCGTCCTCAGGTCCTGGTACAGCTCCTGGAAGTGGTCCTGTACGGTGTAGCTCTGGGTGGATCTCTTCGGCTATACCTGGGGACATAGTCCATTCCAGGTCCTCAGGGGACATAACAAGGTACAGAAAATACAAGCCAAAATAAATGCAGTGCAAAAATTAAATAAGCAATAGGGCAAACTATGTAACCAGCTAAGTGAGATGCAATATGAGAGCAGCACGAGAAACTCAGGCTGAAATTACTACAAGCTCTGTGTCGGGGAGCCGGTAGCAGTGATATCATGTAGTTGTCTAGCTCAATGGGAGACTACGACGCCGGCATAATATAACATCAACCTGTAGCCTGTGTGTCTCTCCCCACCCAATGTAATCACGCATATCATGACCATAACGTCTCATGCTCATGCCAGCGGGATCATAGCTAATGCAACAAGTCATGCTGTATGTAAATAAATACCTCTGCCAAGTCCTGTATCCTATACAGAATCACCACGAATATCTCGGGAAGACTCTGTCTCATGAATAGTGTCAAGTGTCCTGGGTTCTGGAGTACTTGATAAGACAAGTACCAAGAGTAAGGGTATCGAATGTCCATCTCTAATGACGTACCCAACTCCGCGTACGGGGTTGGCACCCGACTGTGATCGGACACTAAGCACGTCACACGTTTCCTAGGTTAAGCAGTTAAAACAAGTTACATTTAATTTCACAAGAAATCAAGTAAAATACTATGTCAAGAATTACTGAGAATTGGCAAGCTTTACTTGCCCACTAATGCATAATTAAGTCCAGAAAATAAATAGCAAGCTGCAGGGTTTGGCAAGGTACACTTGCCTGTGGTTTCGGCTCTGATTTTGGCTCTGACTTCAGTTGGATTTGCAGGCGGTACTCCGGTTGCTGAAACAAACATCACCATCAGATCCAGAAAATATCAATCAGCTAGAAACGCCTGTCCTTGGGTCCAATTTGGAGACAAGGGCAAAAATGGCAGTTTCGGGCCAAAACGGGGTCCACCGGTGGGCCCGCTTTGCACCGAAAAACGTGTCAGGGTCAACGGTCTCCAAATTCACCAAACTTAGTGTCAACAGGTCAGAAACGCTGATACGAACCCAACGGAACTTTCAGAATTGAATTCCGATGAGCCGATCATAAAATCGCCCGTCGAGCGGGGCCTGTGGGGCCCACGACACGCGATTTTGTCAACGTTCTCAGAATCGAACCAAACTTGACCCACAGGACCAGCGTATCGCTACGAGTCCGATGGTGCAAGTTTCGTTTTGATCCGACTTGTGTACACAAAGTTAGGTCAAAATGCAGAAAAGGCGGATACGGGGCGATGTCCGCGGATACGCGTTAATTCCGGGGTGCACGCACCCCCGAATCGACTTCCGCAAAATCCCACACGTCCGTATCGACGAGGCGCACGTATCTGTGAAGACCGCGCGCGACCAAGTCGTCCCGTTTGGCGGGGTGTACTCGGTTCCGGGGTGAAACAGGGTCTGGTTTTTCCTATTTTTGGATCGCGGTGTGCGATCACCACAGGACGCGAAGCCCCGAACAGTTTGTCCGGACACCGAAAGGGTTATACAGGCTTCGTAACACAATTTGCGGAATCAAAAATGGAGCTACGAGCAAAAAGTTATACGCACCTGAACTGGATCGAAAAACAGGGTTCTCGTCGTGTCCGACACGACACAGGACACGTGTCCTGTGTCCGACACGCGGGGGAGGATTAGGGTTAGGGCTGGACTATCTCGCCGGACACGGCGGCTTGGGCGGCCGTGCAGAGGCGGAGGGGGCCGGGGGCAGCGGCGGTTCGCGGCGCGGTGGCTGGGGGCTCACCGGCGGCGGCGGCGCCGCTGGGGCGGTGGAGCTGCTGCCGCTGCTGCTGTTGCTGTGGCTGCGGCTGTTCGTCGCCGGAGACGAAGGGGGAGGAGGAGAGCTGACGGCGGCGAGGCAAGGTCGGGGCGGTGGTTGGCTGGGGCGGGGCAGCTGCGGAGGGCACGGTGGTGGCGAGGGGACCGGAGAGGGAGAGGGTTTATAAAGGCCGCGGCGGTTGGGGGGGGGCCGAGATGGCCGGGGTCGGTTGCGGGGAAGGCGGCGCGTGGCCGAGCGGGCGGACGGAGCGGCGCCGGACGCGGGCGCCGCCGGAGGACGCGGGGGGACTGGGGTCGTGGGTGCAGCCGGGTCGGCGGGTCCGGGTCGGGCGGCGGCGGATCCGACCCGACCCGCTGGGGCGGGTACTGGGCCGGGTTGGGGCTGGGCCCGGTGGGCCGGGTCCAGCGGGCCGCGGGCTATGGGCCGGGTATTTATTTTATAAAAATAATAATAATAAAAGTAAATAAATAATTATCTGTAATTAATTAATAATTAATTGATTTAATTAAATATATACTTTTCAGGCATTTAAAAATAGGTCCGGGGTCCGATAAATTCCAGGAAAATTGCCCTAAGTCCAGTTTTTTATTTTACATCCAAAAATATTATTTTCATAATATTTTAATACTGTTTAATATCAATTAAAAATCATTGAATAATTAAAACCCTGTTCTTAAATTACAGAAAAATCCCAGAAAATTCTAGAAAATTGTGAAAATTCCAGTTTTAAAAATTTGAAAAAATTAGGGGGTTTACAGTACCTCAGCCGGATCTCGATTTCCCCTGTTTAATAGCCGTTCATGATGGCCGGATTAGCCTTATAAACCCCTACATGCCAACTAAGTATTCTAAAAACAAACAAAAGTTCACACAGACAGTTTCTGATCATGTTATATTTCTTGCTGGCTATTGTAGTTTCATTTCCTGTTTTATTTATTTATGTTTCTCATATTCCTGTTTACAGTTAACTCTGGGATAATAATGTTCTGTTAATGCTGTTTCTCAACATGATATCCAATATTTAATTGTCATAAAATATTTAGTTTAACCTTGTTGTGCACTGTGTACTTTGCTCCTTTCCTGACTGGATCTGTTGATTTAGGCGATGATGAGGATCTTGCCCCTACTTATTATGGTCCTTATGAGGGGACTGATGATACCTATGAGGAGCCAGAACCCACCCAGGAGACCCCTGCTGCTGAGTAGCTAGTAGTAGCTATCTTTCATTTATATTCTTATCTTATTTATCGGGTTTGTCCCCGATTTCAATATTGAATTCCTGTACTAAAATATTTGAATCTGTTGTCACATTTATTTTCAGTTGCAATCTTAAGTTTCAATTCTCATTATTATCTTGTCTATGTTATTTGTGAATGAGCTAGTTAGTAAATATGGATTGACCTAGACAGCGTACTACCGCCGACTCTGCGGCGTAGGCTGGACGTACCCACGCACTCGTGCCCGAATTTCCGGGTGCGGGTCGTGACAAAAGGAGCACAAGGTGATAGACCAAACACATCACAACATACATCAGAGAAGGGACATATTAAAAATAAATATGAATCGAGACTTGTATGGTACTAATGTACTTGTCTCAATAATATAACTGGAAGAACTGATAACAAAAATGCTATAAAAAAAAGTAAGACGATGAACGGCAAGAGGGCATAGGAACTACTCTGGATCGGGGCCACAACCCTTAAAACAAACAAGGACCGGGGTTACAAACCTTCACCCGAGCAGAACTTCGCACCCTAACCATACGCCGAAAAAATAAATTAAAAAGGCGAGCTTAACGAATAGGCAAACATTTGCACGGCCAAACATGCCTATGGCTTGGTATAATTAACTAACTAGGGTTATCACAAACCTATTTACTAACAAATGCATGCGTTAAAGAATATCACTACCACCGGCACTGTCGTTAACCCGGATGGCTAAGGGTACGCTTGTCTAGTATTTATAGTGCACATCATAAACAATGATGGATAAAGAACTAAAGCAGATAACTGATAGCATAACACAACATACTGTAAGCATAAACTGGCTTTTGAAGATATAAGTAAATTTTTGTAAATGAGATTTGTTTTATAAACAAAAAAAGGGTTTTATAAAATGAAACTGATTTTGTAAACATAAAGAGATTTTGTAAGTGAAACTGATTTTTGTAAACATAAACTTATCGGTAAATGGTCATGTAACAAAACTGAAACTGAAACATAACTGGAACATATACTGGAATGCATATATTGAAATACATAACAACAACTTTTAGTGCCACAGCACGCGTAAACTTGGTCAGTCATGGAGCCCTTGCCTAAAAGGGTTAGGCAATGATGTATGGGGCCCTTAGAGATCGGGGTAGTCGGTAGTGCAATATTCTTTTCTCCCATTAATCTAGGTAAATATTATCTTGTTTAATCATTACTAAATTATTTCAAGTTCTCAAGTCGTGGACATTCGAGAACTTTCCTAGAATAACGGACCACGGGTACGAGCTTTTCACGAGTTATCTTATCCGCGACTCGCGATACATTGGATAATACTTACATTCGATTGTCCGAAGCCAAATTTAATAGATTTTCATACACAAATATTTTTATGGTGTCGTGAGGATTATGAACTTTTACATAAACTGGTCTGGTAACATAAACTTGTATCGACATAAGGAAGCATACCACAATAATCACTAAAAGAAAATTACTAAATGAACATAATTAAAGAAACACAAAATGCGCACAAGGATTCCTGACCGCATGCACCCACTGGCCACATGGACTCACTGGCCTCATGTACCCACTTGTTGCATGCTCAAGGTTAAAGTCTACTCCTTGGGGGCAAGTATCGAACTGACAGCGAATAAATAAAGTATCAGTAAAGTGACATAAAGTGATTGATGTGACATGCAATAAAGTGTGTTAGGGAGAAAATGCAAGAATCATTAAAAGATGTGCAAGGGCGAAGCAGAGTTATGCGTCAAAAGAGAAGAAGCACATAGTGCCAATGCCGCATAAGTCCGCTTGTCGCATGCTCAGATTGCCGCATAGATGCCCCTCTTGGATTTTAGTTAATTTTTTATTCGTTCAGAGAGCGAATACACAAGGATTTAAAGGAATTAGTTCTAGAACACTTTGTGTAATGAACAGTCATGCATACAACAGAATGGATGTGTCACGCCCCAGTCCCAAAATACCGTGGGACTAGACACGTGGCAATGGCCAGCAGTACGCACCGATGGACCAACTCAATATAATGGATCCATCAGGGCATACTTAAGCTGTAAAACAAGTCTACGACAATCATGGCACAACTAATCTCATCCACACAAGATATAAAATATGATCCACAAAGCAAATAAGGAATGTAAATCATCAGCAAGTCTCACAAAGTACTTCGGGGAACAACCCGATAAAAATCTAGTACAATGGTTCAACAGACCAGAAAGTAAATGACTGAAATAAATAATAAAAGCTGGGCATGAACATGGATGCTCAAGAGAAGTCTTCAGCTAAGACCTCGTCCTCAGATGGTGGTACAGCTCCTGGATCAGCTCCTGCTCCGGTCCCGTAAACCTCGGGATAAACCACGTCTGCAAAATCTGGGGACAAAATCCGGATCCAGGTCCTCAGGGGACATAGCAAGGTACAAGAAAGCTCATGCCAAATAAATACAGATAAGCAGTGCAGCAAAAAATAACTAAATGATCAATGGGTAAATATGTAACCATCTAAGTGAAATGCAAGTGAGAGTAACACTAAAACTCAGGCTGAAGCCACTACAAGCTCTGTGTCGGGGAGCCGGTAGCGGTAATAAACACGTAATGTGCCTAGCTCTGCTACGAGAGTCTGAGGCCTCACAATAGTAGTAGATAGGTATATGAAACAGCCTGTAGCATGTGTGACTCTCCCCACCCAATGTAACCACGCATATCATGACCATAACGTCTCATGCCCATGTCAAGCGCGATCATAGCTAATGCAACAAGTCATAAGTATCCAAGAGTATAATGTCCATGTCCTGTATCCTATACAGAATCACCACGAATATCTCGGGGAAATCCTGTCTCATGAATAGTGTCAAGTGTCCTGGGTCATATGGTACTTGATAAGACAAGTACGAGAATAAAGTGTCACGAATGTCCATCTCTAGATGACTGTACCCAACACTGCGTACAGTGTCGGCACCCGACTGATAATCGGACGCTAAGTACGTCACACGGTCCTAGGTTGAGCATGCACAGCATTATAATAAAGCAAGGGAAATATATAACAATACTGTAGAGTTTGGCAAGGTACACTTGCCTGATGTTTGAATATCAACTGTCGTCCTGGTATCGGTGGATCCGGTAGGGACTACTCCAAAAGCTGTAATAAATATCACCAACAGTCTCAGAAGGTATCAAATAGCTGGAAATGCCTGTCCTTACGTCCAATTTGGACACAGGGGCAAAAAGGTCATTTTCGGGCCAAAGCGGGTTCCATAGGTGGGCCCACTTTGCACCGAAAAGCGTACCGAGGGTAACAGTCTCTAAATGGGACAAACTATGGGTCAAACAACTCTAAATGTCAATACGATCCCAACGGTATGTCCAAATTTGGATTCCGATGAGCCGAACCTAATTTGGTCCAAAAAGTCAACTGTGGGGCCCGCCAATTGGCGATCTGGTCAACCATCTCAGAAATGCGTGAAAATTGGGTCACAGGACCAGCGTGTTACCACGAGTCCAGTGGCGCAAGTTTCGTCGCAATCTGACAAGCGTGCACAAAATACTCGCGAGTTCCACAAAAGTGGCGACACGGAATTTGTTCGCGGATACGGCCTGATTCCGGCGCGCACAAGCGTCCAAATCAGTCCCCACGAATTTTCACGTGTCCGCTTATGCTGTGTGCACCATTCGGTACACTTGGCACAAGGCGGGGCGGTCCCGTTTGGCGGGGCGCGCTCCGATCTCCCACTTTTAGAAAACCGGAAAAAGTGGGTGCGCGCAGTTTTGTGACGACTACAATTTGGTCCACAGCAACTAATAGCACAAAGTTATAATACAGAAATTAAATTAGGTCATGTAATCTACAGGTATCAAAAAGAATCGTCGAATTCGGATCTCTGTGGTGGGAGATACGAACTCGACAATATAGGTGGTCATCGCAAGTTTCTGCGATTGCAGAATTTTGTCTGCTCGCGCTGACTTGGGCGCTGTTTTTCACCTAGGGGCACACGTTTTCCGAGGTTGACTATAAAACAGATATTGGAGAGGGTTAAGGGAAGATCATACCTATGAAAACGGATCTGCGTTTGGTCGAGCGAGTCAACGGAAAAATGCGCCGGAGCGAAGGTGCCTCGAGTGGGAATCTGCAGTCCGCGATGTCGGCGTCGACGGGGTGGTTGGATGGCTTGGGGAGGCTTCTCTGGCTGCGGTGACGGCTCTAGATGGGAAGGGGAAGTCTGAAATTTTAGGTTAGGATTTTGGAGAGCTAAACATATATATATATGTTATATATATTAAGAGAAAGAGAGAGATGGAAGGATTGGTTCGCGGGTGAAGTAAATAAAGGGGGGGTTCACGGAAGTAATAAAGGGGCGGGCCCTCCTTATGGCTGCTGATTGAATAGTCTTTGTGGTGTTATGCTAATTAGCATGGCATCTCTTTGGCCGCTGCTTCCTAGTGGTAGGTTTAATATTGTTATTAAAATTATTATTCTTTTTCTTATTTTCTTTTCTTTTCTTTTCCTTTCTTTCTTTATAAATATATATATACATATATATATTTGTATATCTATATATATATATATATTCACACATAAGACAATTTATAAAATAGGGTATTGCACATCGTTAGGCTAGCAACTGCTCAAGGGGTCTCCTACATGGAATAAAATCCGAAAAATTCCTGATGGTCCCACAAGTCCTCTAAGTGCCCGAACACCTAACATAAAAATTATAAAAAATCTATTTCTCCTATTTGGACCTAATTACTACAATTTAATTAATAATAAATAAATAAAGGGCTTATACGATTTTCTGGGAAGGGGTTTTACATTCTACCCAACTTATAAAAATTTCGTCCTCGAAATTAAAATTAAGCCACGATAGAATGCAAGGATGGTATAAGATATAAATTAACAATGTAAATTCATACCTTGGTCTGCGAATAGGTTCGGAAAACGCTTGCGCATGTCGTCCTCGCGCTCCCAAGTTGATTCTCCTGGCGCGTCATGCCTCCATGCTACGCGAACCAAGGGAATAGACTGGTTCCTCAATACCTTCTCTCGACGATCAAGGATTCCCACGGGTTGCTCTTGGTATGACAAGCTCGGCCCAATGGTGATCTCTGAATGGTCGAGGACATGACTACTGTCTTCCACATATCGCCTGAGCTGCGACACATGGAATACGTCATGTACTCCCTCCAGTGAAGGTGGTAGCGCAAGTCGATATGCCACCTCTCCAACTCTCTCGAGCACGTCAAATGGTCCAATATACCTTGGACTCAACTTGCCGCGTCCTCCGAATCGGATGGTGCCTCTGGTCGGTGATATCCTCAAGAAGACGTGATCGCCCTCTTTGAACTCCAAGGGTCGACGATGAAGGTCTGCCCACTGCTTCTGCCTGTCTTGCGCTGCTCGCAAGTGTCCCTGAATCTTCTTGACTGTCTCTACGGTGTTGACCACCAACTCAGGCCCCAGAATCTGACGTTCTCCCACGTCACTCCAACACACAAGAGACCTACATTTTCTCCCATACAATGCTTCAAACGGAGCCATCTGAATACTCGCTTGATAGCTATTGTTGTAAGAAAACTCTACAAGATGTAGATGGTCCTCCCATGATCCTCCAAAGTCTAACATGCAAGCCCTCAACATGTCCTCCAAGGTCTGAATAGTACGCTCCGACTGCCCATCTGTCTGCGGGTGGTAAGATGTACTGAACTTCAGACGAGTACCAAGACTCTCTTGCATGCTCCTCCAAAAGTGCGAGGTGAAGCGCGAATCTCTGTCCGATAAAATGCTGACTGGTATGCCGTGCAATCTCACGATCTGCCTCATATATAAATCAGCTAACGCTTCTGTAGACTGACCCACTCTAAAAGGTATAAAATGGGCTGACTTGGTGAGTCGGTCCACTATTACCCACACTGCATCTCTCCCACTTGGACTCTTGGGAAAACCCGTGACGAAGTCCATAGTGATGTGCTCCCACTTCCACTCTGGAATCGGAAGTGGTTGCAATAATCCTGCTGTCCTCTGGTGCTCCGCCTTCACTTGTTGACATACTAAGCATTTGGCCACAAATCTCGCGATCTCTCTCTTCATTCCATGCCACCAGTAATACTGTCTCAAGTCTCGGTACATCTTGGTTCCTCCTGGGTGAACAGAGTACATAGAGCTATGTGCTTCGGTCATTAACTCCTGTCTCAATTCTCCATTCGGAACATACAAGCGGTTTCCAAACCTTAATGTCCCGTCTTCGTGGATGCGTAGTCCTGTCTGCATACCGGCTTCTGTCCTTTCTTTGAGTCTTCGAAATCTAGCATCGGTGGGCAATGCCTCCTTAATCTTCTCCACGAGTGATGACTGAATCTCAAGGTTAGCCATCAAGCCATTCTGTCCCGGTAAGACGACCTCTATCTGTAACTCCTGTAGATCTCTCAATAACTCGGGCTGCATCGTCAAGAAATAAGCCATAGGCTTCCTGCTGAGTGCGTCTGCAACAACATTCGCCTTTCCCGGATGATACTGCAGATCGATGTCAAAATTCACCATTAGTTCCAGCCAGCGTCTCTGTCTCATGTTAAGCTCCTTCTGAGTATACACATACCTCAGACTCTTGTGATCAGTAAAGATTTCTACCCTCTCTCCATACAGATAGTGCCTCCATATCTTTAATGCAAATATAACTGCTGCTAGCTCCAGATCATGTGTTGGGTAGTTCTTCTCGTGGACCTTCAACTGTCTCGACGCATAAGCAATGACTTTGCCATGTTGCATCAAAACGCATCCTAGTCCACTGCCTGATGCATCACTGTAAACAACAAAACCTCCTGACCCTGAAGGAAGAGTCAAGACAGGTGCTGTTGTTAAACTTCTCTTCAGTTCTTCAAAAGCCTTCTGGCAGTCTTCTGTCCATACAAACTCCTGATCCTTTCGTGTTAGCTTTGTCATTGGTTCTGCAATCCTTGAGAAATTTTCTACGAACCTTCGGTAATATCCCGCAAGTCCCAGAAAACTCCTCACCTCGGCGACTGATGTGGGTGTAGGCCAAGTCTCTATTGCCGCAACTTTCTCTGGATCTACTGAAAGTCCTTCTCCTGAGATGATGTGTCCCAAGAAAGGCACTTTGTCCATACAGAACTCACACTTACTGAGCTTGGCATATAACTTCTCCTGTCTCAAGGTCTCTAACACGATTCTGAGATGTTCCTCGTGCTCTTCAGGGCTCTTGGAATATATGAGAATGTCATCAATGAACACCACTACAAATTTATCCAAGAACTGATGAAAGACTCTGTTCATTAAGCTCATAAACACTGCTGGTGCGTTGGTTAAACCAAACGGCATCACCAAGAACTCATAATGCCCATACTTCGTCCTGAAAGCTGTCTTCGGGATGTCTTCCTTCCTCACCTTGATCTGATGATAGCCGGATCTAAGGTCAATCTTCGAGAATATCCTTGCACCACTCAATTGATCGAATAGATCATCAATGCGTGGTAAGGGATACCTGTTCTTGATGGTTACAGCATTTAGTGCCCGGTAATCAATGCACAATCGTACTGTTCCATCCTTCTGACAGCGAATAAATAAAGTATCAGTAAAGTGACATAAAGTGATTGATGTGACATGCAATAAAGTGTGTTAGGGAGAAAATGCAAGAATCATTAAAAGATGTGCAAGGGCGAAGCAGAGTTATGCGTCAAAAGAGAAGAAGCACATAGTGCCAATGCCGCATAAGTCCGCTTGTCGCATGCTCAGATTGCCGCATAGATGCCCCTCTTGGATTTTAGTTAATTTTTTATTCGTTCAGAGAGCGAATACACAAGGATTTAAAGGAATTAGTTCTAGAACACTTTGTGTAATGAACAGTCATGCATACAACAGAATGGACGTGTCACGCCCCAGTCCCAAAATACCGTGGGACTAGACACGTGGCAATGGCCAGCAGTACGCACCGATGGACCAACTCAATATAATGGATCCATCAGGGCATACTTAAGCTGTAAAACAAGTCTACGACAATCATGGCACAACTAATCTCATCCACACAAGATATAAAATATGATCCACAAAGCAAATAAGGAATGTAAATCATCAGCAAGTCTCACAAAGTACTTCGGGGAACAACCCGATAAAAATCTAGTACAATGGTTCAACAGACCAGAAAGTAAATGACTGAAATAAATAATAAAAGCTGGGCATGAACATGGATGCTCAAGAGAAGTCTTCAGCTAAGACCTCGTCCTCAGATGGTGGTACAGCTCCTGGATCAGCTCCTGCTCCGGTCCCGTAAACCTCGGGATAAACCACGTCTGCAAAATCTGGGGACAAAATCCGGATCCAGGTCCTCAGGGGACATAGCAAGGTACAAGAAAGCTCATGCCAAATAAATACAGATAAGCAGTGCAGCAAAAAATAACTAAATGATCAATGGGTAAATATGTAACCATCTAAGTGAAATGCAAGTGAGAGTAACACTAAAACTCAGGCTGAAGCCACTACAAGCTCTGTGTCGGGGAGCCGATAGCGGTAATAAACACGTAATGTGCCTAGCTCTGCTACGAGAGTCTGAGGCCTCACAATAGTAGTAGATAGGTATATGAAACAGCCTGTAGCATGTGTGACTCTCCCCACCCAATGTAACCACGCATATCATGACCATAACGTCTCATGCCCATGTCAAGCGCGATCATAGCTAATGCAACAAGTCATAAGTATCCAAGAGTATAATGTCCATGTCCTGTATCCTATACAGAATCACCACGAATATCTCGGGAAAATCCTGTCTCATGAATAGTGTCAAGTGTCCTGGGTCATATGGTACTTGATAAGACAAGTACGAGAATAAAGTGTCACGAATGTCCATCTCTAGATGACTGTACCCAACACTGCGTACAGTGTCGGCACCCGACTGATAATCGGACGCTAAGTACGTCACACGTTCCTAGGTTGAGCATGCACAGCATTATAATAAAGCAAGGGAAATATATAACAATACTGTAGAGTTTGGCAAGGTACACTTGCCTGATGTTTGAATATCAACTGTCGTCCTGGTATCGGTGGATCCGGTAGGGACTACTCCAAAAGCTGTAATAAATATCACCAACAGTCTCAGAAGGTATCAAATAGCTGGAAATGCCTGTCCTTACGTCCAATTTGGACACAGGGGCAAAAAGGTCATTTTCGGGCCAAAGCGGGTTCCATAGGTGGGCCCACTTTGCACCGAAAAGCGTGCCGAGGGTAACAGTCTCTAAATGGGACAAACTATGGTCAAACAACTCTAAATGTCAATACGATCCCAACGGTATGTCCAAATTTGGATTCCGATGAGCCGAACCTAATTTGGTCCAAAAAGTCAACTGTGGGGCCCGCCAATTGGCGATCTGGTCAACCGTCTCAGAAATGCGTGAAAATTGGGTCACAGGACCAGCGTGTTACCACGAGTCCAGTGGCGCAAGTTTCGTCACAATCTGACAAGCGTGCACAAAATACTCGCGAGTTCCACAAAAGTGGCGACACGGAATTTGTTCGCGGATACGGCCTGATTCCGGCGCGCACAAGCGTCCAAATCAGTCCCCACGAATTTTCACGTGTCCGCTTATGCTGTGTGCACCATTCGGTACACTTGGCACAAGGCAGGGCGGTCCCGTTTGGCGGGGCGCGCTCCGATCTCCCACTTTTAGAAAACCGGAAAAAGTGGGTGCGCGCAGTTTTGTGACGACTACAATTTGGTCCACAGCAACTAATAGCACAAAGTTATAATACAGAAATTAAATTAGGTCATGTAATCTACAGGTATCAAAAAGAATCGTCGAATTCGGATCTCTGTGGTGGGAGATACGAACTCGACAATATAGGTGGTCATCGCAAGTTTCTACGATTGCAGAATTTTGTCTGCTCGCGCTGACTTGGGCGCTGTTTTTCACCTAGGGGCACACGTTTTCCGAGGTTGACTATAAAACAGATATTGGAGAGGGTTAAGGGAAGATCATACCTATAAAAACGGATCTGCGTTTGGTCGAGCGAGTCAACGGAAAAATGCGCCGGAGCGAAGGTGCCTCGAGTGGGAATCTGCAGTCCGCGATGTCGGCGTCGACGGGGTGGTTGGATGGCTTGAGGAGGCTTCTCTGGCTGCGGTGACGGCTCTAGATGGGAAGGGGAAGTCTGGAATTTTAGGTTAGGGTTTTGGAGAGCTAAACATATATATATATGTTATATATATTAAGAGAAAGAGAGAGATGGAAGGATTGGTTCGCGGGTGAAGTAAATAAAGGGGGGGTTCACGGAAGTAATAAAGGGGCGGGCCCTCCTTATGGCTGCTGATTGAATAGTCTTTGTGGTGTTATGCTAATTAGCATGGCATCTCTTTGGCCGCTGCTTCCTAGTGGTAGGTTTAATATTGTTATTAAAATTATTATTCTTTTTCTTATTTTCTTTTCTTTTCTTTTCCTTTCTTTCTTTATAAATATATATATACATATATATATTTGTATATCTATATATATATATATATTCACACATAAGACAATTTATAAAATAGGGTATTGCACATCGTTAGGCTAGCAACTGCTCAAGGGGTCTCCTACATGGAATAAAATCCGAAAAATTCCTGATGGTCCCACAAGTCCTCTAAGTGCCCGAACACCTAACATAAAAATTATAAAAAATCTATTTCTCCTATTTGGACCTAATTACTACAATTTAATTAATAATAAATAAATAAAGGGCTTATACGATTTTCTGGGAAGGGGTTTTACAGGACGCATGCTGTCAGTATGCGGCAAGGAGTTCAGGCCACATAACCCTCTCGGGCCTCATAGCACTCTCTGCTGCATAGGTCGCTGACCACATGAAGACTTCGTCTTCTCCAACAACAGGTTCAGCCATGACCAAAAGCTCCAAATAAACCCAAAAATTGTTTTCTTCAAAATAACTTCATTTTAACTCCAAATTAAGTGAATCAAAAGCCAAAATGTTCGAAATAAAGTTCTCCATCAACCACAAAAACCTTTTCTTTTTCTAAAAATGCCATATTTTTGTAGATCAAAACCACAAAAACACATGGAACCCAAGAAAATCCTAAACTTCAAATTCATATCTACTCAAATATACTCATCAAAATCCAAAACTCAAAGAACTCAATATGATCAGCAACTCAATAAGAATATTTTTCATCAAATATATTTTTTAAATAACAGGTATAAATAAAATCCAAAAATTAATGCATCACCATTGAGCAATATGTACTTGCCTTGGGTGGCTCTTAGCCTCTACCTCTCACGGTCCAGGTCACAGCAACTTCTCCCTAAAGCTAGGGTTTGACTAGAGGAAGCTTGAGGGAGAGGAGGGAGAAGGAAATAAGAAGAGTAGAAATGAAGAAATGTTTGAGGAGAGAGAAAATACTCATATATATACTAAGAGGAGAGAAAGATGGTTTAGCCATGGGTTCAATCAAATAAACCGAACCAGGTGTCCATTCTACATGTAGATCCTAAACTAGGTCTATGGCAATGACAATGAATATTCTACTGGTCTCGGATATTCTCTCTCAACAACAAGCAAATATAATAAATAAAAAGACAGGAACCAACACTGAGAAATACAGCAGAAATACATTATCAGGAAAAATTAAATCTTAAAATTCAAGAAATATCAAATCTGGAATCGGGTGTGACATATTTATTCAAAATAACTTAGATAAGGTTTGAAAAAATATCTAAGATTTGAAAAAAGGGGGGGCTTAATTTCAGCTTGATACCCTCAATTATTATATTTTTCAACTTGATACCCTATATTTTATATTATACAAATAAATATCTCAACTATAATTAGACAACTTGATAACCTAACAGAGTTCATAAAAATTATAAAAAAACAAAAATATCCTCCACTTAATACCTAAGCTATTATTATTATTATTATTATTATTATTATTATTATTATTATTATTATTATTATTATTATTTCTTTTTTCTCTTTCTACTATAATTATTTGGAAAGGGAGAAGCTTTGTACCCTCAATTATAAGTTCTTCTTACCACAGTTGAAATATGTCCCGTCGAACTTGGGCTTTGGCTTAGAAGAAGCTGACCTTCAGATTATTAAAGTCCTTCTTTTTGTTGCTATGGGAAGCCTTTTGCTTTCCCTAGGAATCACTTGATTATACCATGTTCCCCTTAGCGAACTGTTTAGATAAAGTGACCAACTTCACTAGAGCTCTGGCTACTTCCTCAAGATAAATCCAGCGCAAAAGATCCTATAGCATGATCTACATCTTCTTGCGGTACATATCTATTGTGTTGTTCCAACCGAAAGGGAGTTTGGACACAATGACCCCCATCATGAACTTGTCCGCCAGAGGCATACTTTCCTTCTCAAGATTTTGTTGCATCTTCATCATTTCCTTAACTTAAGGCAGCATCGTCTACTCGTCTTCAAACTGCATCTTTATGAACTTGCCGATGAGATAGGTCTTGGACATCAGTTCATCATATTTGTATTTCTTCTCAAGAGACTCCCAAATGTCTTTTTCCATCTCTTTCTTGTTATACGCTTCTTATCGTCTATGGAGTTGAGAATCAATAACCTGTAGAGTTTGTTGTCTCTTCTCTATTTCTATTGTGTAGAGGCCGCATCTTTATTTTGTTGTGCATTTCCCATTTTTGGAACAAAAGGTTCTGAATTTGTAACACTTAGTCGACTTTAATGAGTTAAAAATTCAGAGATATCTTCCTTTTCCAGTTGTTCTAGTGCTCTCCATCGAATTTATCAAGCCTATCGAAACTAGTATCAAGAAGACTTGCACAATTTTTCATCTAGGTTGATCGAATCTGTCGTGCCCCGATCCCGTAGGGGCCGATCGTCCTCGCTTGGGCGCGATGCCGTGCAAGCCTAAGTTGCGCTTGCACCAGGCAACGTACCTACACAAGACACAAGTTAGACGAAAATATACATATATAGGCACAGAGTAAAATGTAGAGAACCAAAGTTGAACACATTTGATAGGCACACAAAATACTTTCTTTTATTGAATAATAAAGTTTTGGATTACAAAATGCTTGCTTGACTGAGTTACAAAATATGTACTGGTAAGCGACCGTGGCCAAACTCACCTTAGAAATCCACACTAAGTAAGCATATAAAGCTAGCATTATTAGGTGATCTTTCTAGTTGTCTAGTTTCTTTTTAATGATTCATGCAAGAAAACATAGATGATAGATAGCATATGCATATGATAATTCTTACCCACAGCCGAGCGGTTATCCCTACAGCAGACACACAAGTTAGCCACAATTTGTATGTGAATAACTCATGAATCAATATAGGCATCAACTGTTAGGTATGCAAGAAGGTAAACCTAGCATGCGCCCTAACTATGTGATGGTCCATGGATAGCCCATGATTAGCAGCGGGGACCCAAGGTGTCACGACCCACACCCGGATATTCGGGCACGAGTACGTGGATACGTCCAGCCTACGCCGCAGAATCGGCGGTAGTACGTTGTCTAGGTCATAATCACAGGTAATTTAACTCTAGCTCATTCACAGTAAATAAATAGACAAGGAAAAATGAAAGGAATGCTGAGATTTTATAACCAGAATGTGACAATCAGATCCAGAGTTATTACAAAATCAGAAATTAAATCGGGGACAAACCCGATTACTAGGATGAAAGGAAATAAATAACTACTGCTAACTACTCCGCAGGAGTAGTCTCCTGTGTGGGAACCGGCTTCGCAACTGTATCACCTGCTGCCTCATAGGGGCCATAATAGGTGGGGGCAAGTTCTCATCATCGCCTAAATCAACGGATCCAGTCAGAAAAGGAGCAAAGTACACAATGCACAACAAGGATTAAACTAAATATTTATGACAATTAGAAAGAACTGACAAGTATCATGTTAAGGATATACATAAATAAGAAGTAACAATATCTAAGGGTTATTTGCTAACAATCAGAAATATGAGTAAACAGGAAATATAATGAGACAGGAAAATGGAACTACAACTAGATAACGGGAACTGCAGCAAGACAAGATACTGTGTGCGTGTAAGTGTATATTTAGAATACATAGTTGGCATGTAGGGGTTTATAAGACTAATAAGGCCGTCATAGACGACTAGCAGTCAGAAACAATCAGGAATAAGGCTGATAGTACAGTCGCGTACCAGCAGCTAGCAGTCACGACAGGGGGAAGGGTAAACTACATGCCTCCTAGTATTCTCCCACCCAATACGAAAAGCAAGACATGAAATTCAGTATTCAAGACATGAAATCCAGTGTTCTAACACTATGTGTAATCATCAATGGTGCTAGTAGAACAAGAAATTAATTATCACAATATAAAGATTAAACTTGAAGTGCAGGTACTTGCCTGATGTTTGGATCCAAAACAGTTTTGTGTCTCGGGGAAATTCCAGAAATGACTCCGGATGCTAAAATAAACATTATTATCATGCTCAAAAGATATCAAATAGCTAGAAATGCCTGTCCTTGAGTCCAATTTGGAGACAAGGGCAGAAACGACAGTTTCGGGTCAAAACGGGGTCTGCATGTGGGCCCGCTTTGCACCGAAAAAGGTGTCAGGGTCAAAGGTCTCCAAATTCATCAAACTTAGTGTCAACAGGTCAGGAACGATGATACGAACCCAACGGAACTTCCAGAATTGGATTCCGATGAGCCGATCACGAAATTGCCCGTCGAGCGGGGCCTGTGGGGCCCACGACACGCGATTTTGTCAACGTTCTCAGAATTGAGCCAGACTTGACCCACAGGACCAGCGTATCGCTACGAGTCCGATGGCGCAAGTTTTGTCTCGATCCGACGAGTGTACAAGAAGTTAGGGCATGAAACAGAAAAGGCGGATACGCGTTGATCCCGGTGTGCACGCACACCCGAATCGACTTCCGCAAAATCCCACACGTCCGTATCAACGCTGCGCACGTATCTGTGAAGACCGCACGCGACCAAGTCGTCCCGTTTGGCGGGGCGTACTCAGTTCCGGGGTGAAACAGGGTCTGGTTTTTCCTTTTTTGGATCGCGGTGTGCGATCACCACAGGACGTGATGCCCCGAGCGGTTTATCCGGGCACCGAGAGGGTCATACAGGCTTCACAACGCAATTTGCGAAATCGAAAACAGAGCTACGAACAAAAAGTTACAAGTACCTGAAGGGGACCCGAAAACCGGGGTCGAATCGTGTCCGACACGTGTCCGACTCGTGTCGGACACAGGAAAAGGAATAGGGTTAGGGTTCAGGGAATCCGGTGCTGCGGTGGGGGCCGGCCGGAGGCTCGCCGGAGGGGACTGGGCGGCGACGCGGCGAGGGCCGGCACGGCGTAGCGACTGCCGGAGCGGGCGGGGGAACGATCGGCAGCAGCTGCGCGGGTGCTGCGGAGAAGAGAGAGGAGGAGGAGGAGATCGGGCGATCGTCGGCGGCGGCAGCTGCGGGAGGAGGGAGGTGGAGGTCGGCGAGGGACGCGGCGGCGGCGCGGCGTCGAGCGGTGGCGGCTGGTCTGGCGGGAGGTGACCGGAGAAGAGGGGGGTTAGGGTTTATATAGGGGAGAGGGGCCGGCCAAGGCGGGGGCGAGGGGGTCATGGCCGCGGAGGGCGGGGCGAGCCGGGTGGAGCGGCGGGCGGCGCCGCCGGCGGGAACGGAGCGGGGAGCGGGTCAGGCGGGGTCGTGGGGGTGCTGGGGGAGAAACGGGTCGGCGGGTGCGGGCGGCTAGCGGGTCGGGTTGTCTGACCCGACCCGACCCGGTAATGGTTGGGGCTGGGCCGGCTGGGCTGTTGGGCCGGTCCACTGGACCGGCCGGGCCTAAGAATAATAATAATAATAATAATAATAATAATAATAATAATAATAATAACAATAATAATAATAAATAATAAGTAAATAAATAAATAATTAATTAAATAGTTTTTAGGCATTTAAAAATAGGTCTGAGGCCCAAAAAAA
The DNA here is from genome assembly GCA_036927795.1 of Iris macrosiphon. NCBI lineage: Eukaryota > Viridiplantae > Streptophyta > Magnoliopsida > Asparagales > Iridaceae > Iris > Iris macrosiphon. Next base: position 272,682 of record JAYESA010000113.1, on the reverse strand, counting down.
TCCAGAAAAATTACCCTAAGTCCAGTTTTTCATTTTACACCCAAAAATATTATTTTTATAATATTTTAATGTTATTTATTATCAATTAAAAATCATGTAATAATTCAAAATTCTGAATTTAATTACAGCAAATTCCCAGAAAATTCCAGAAAATTGCAAAAAATCCAATTTTAATATTTTTGAAAAAATCAAGGGCTTACAATCTACCCTACTTATAAAAATTTTGTCCTCGAAATTTAAAATATGGTAGGGTTCTCTCTATCCAATCTCACTTGATTACAGTCTAACGGGTTTCTCTCAGGTGAACATTGCGGTCGCTACCCAACTTAGAATTTACCCATCTATCCTCTAAGACTATACAATTAGTAAAGCTAGGTCCCAACTTAATTAATCATGGTATTGAATCTTTAAGTCTTTAACACAAATACACCACCTATGGTATTCCCTTAATCATAAAGGGTCATCATCAATTCGACCGGTCTGAGGGGTATATCTAGTACTATCTATATATCAAACTTATAACAAGCACAGGATTTTGTCTTTCCGAAATAAGGGAAGATGAGGATCAATAATAAGGAGTTCAAGGGCGAGGTGGTAGAACAAAGGTATAGGGATCAAGGCGTCTAAAGAATTCTAATGGGAATTGTCAGGCGGTTATGGATTGAAATTCTATTCTGGTAATCCTTTGTTCGTATGCTCGTATTAGTACAGTTATGTAACTGATACGATATGCTCGGACATATTTAGGGCAAGTATACTAGTCAACTATATATCTCAATCCACGTAAAGTAGTCGTGCAAATTGCGAATCAAAATGCACTAAGGTTGATCAGACCGTAGTACACTGATTCTGAATAGACACTTGTATTAGTGGGGTTGATCAGGCCTCAATAATACCTGTGTCATGAACAAGCCCGATAAAGAGTAAGCTTGCAAAACTAGGCTATAAAATAGCAGCATAAGTCAAGTTTAGCAAAATTTAGTGCGCTAGATGATGATGAAAAGGAGGTACAAATTATTTAAGTTCACAAAACACACATAATAAGTACAACAACAAAAAGAATCTACAACCTCTATAGTTATCAAATTTAAAAGCATACCAGGTTGTTAGCAAGTTCAAAAATTACTAGGTTGGGGCTGAGGTCACGAACCAATAGGCATGAGCTAAACAATACTAGAAAAGGCAGCAAAAATCACTTACGCGCATTAGCTGCTTCCAGAGTCTGCGCGTTCTCCACGGTCATCACGTAAGCTTGTCCGCGTCCTGGAGCAGTGGGACAGTCCCTAACTTTATGTGCTGTTGATCCATAATATAAACAGGCACCTAGTCTCTTTCTACAAACTTGCCAGGTGTGACCTTGTTTTTGACAAAAGCCACAAGTGGGAACTCGTTGGTTCTGTCCTTGAGCTTGGGGTTGGGGTGCTGCGGCTCGAGGGAGAGGACGCTAAGTTTGCTGCGGGGACCTCTGCTGCTGTTGTTGTTGGAACGGGCGTTTGTGGGGTCCCATACTTCCAGTATCTCTTTCCCGTTTTAGTCTGTGTCCCATGTCTCTCTCAACGCCTTGTGCCACGCTCAGGATTTCCTCGTAGGTGCGAGCTCGGCTAGTGGTGACAGCAAGACGAATATCAGGAGACAACCCCTTCTTGAATCTATGGGCTCTGTCCTCCGGGGTACGAACCATGTACTCTGCAAAGTGGCTCAACCTGCTAAATTCAGCAGTGTACTCATCAACAGAAAGGTTACCTTGTTCCAGTCTCTCGAATTGGCTTTCGAGAGCTTTCCGCGCCACTTCGGGATAGAATTTCTTCTTGAATAGCCTCTTGAAGTCCTCCCAGGTGAGGTCAGGAGCAGAGAGTTGGGGTTCGTCTCTAAACCAGGTCCGAGCTATGTCAAACAGTTGCAGGCTTGCAGATTCCACTTTGAGATCATCAGGGACCCGAGCAGTCTTCAGGAGTCGCTCCACATTCTCTATCCATTCATCGGCATAGAGAATGCCTTCAATTCCATAGAATTCTAGGGGTTTAAGGTTCTTGAAGTCCTTGGCACTTCCTGGCCTCTTGTGTGGTGACTCCTGGGACCGAAGAGCGTCCGAAAGGCTAGTTCGTAGCAGGGTAGTCTGTTCCTTCTGGGATTCTACAAGTCCCTGGAACACTCCGAGTAGCTGTGCCCCATTCAGAGTAACTGTCGGAGTAGATGGAGGCGGCGGGAGTGCAAGAGTTTCAGGCACAGTCTGCTCAGCGGGTTCTGATGTGCCTCCTACTGTATTCCTGGTCTGAACCATTCTGAAAGATTAAGGGATAGGAAGATTAGAATAGATTACTTGGAAATCAAGGGCGATAGAAAAAATTGACTAGGACCGATATCAAGATTTGAAATAAAGATCGTATTCTGTGAATGAGATTTATCCTAAAATCCTCAATCTTGTTGCAGGCCTGTTCAGTCCCTAAGTTGGAACCGAACAATTTAGTCGTTTAAGACCTGCATGGGCCACCACAAAAATGTGTCACGACCCGCACCCGGATATTCGGGCACGAGTACGTGGATACGTCCAGCCTACGCCGCAGAATCGACGGTAGTACGCTGTCTAGGTCATAATCACAGGAAATTTAACTCTAGCTCATTCACAGTAAATAAATAGACAAGGAAAATGAAAGGAATGCTGAGATTTTATAACCAGAATGTGATAATCAGATCCAGAGTTATTACAAAACCAGAAATTAAATCGGGGACAAACCCGATTACTAGGATGAAAGAAAATAAATAACTACTGCTAACTACTCCGCAGGAGTAGTCTCCTGTGTGGGAACCGGCTCCGCAACTGTATCACCTGCTGCCTCATAGGGGCCATAATAGGTGGGGACAAGGTTCTCATCATCGCCTAAATCAACGGATCCAGTCAGGAAAGGAGCAAAGTACACAATGCACAACAAGGATTAAACTAAATATTTATGACAATTAGAAAGAACTGACAAGTATCATGTTAAGGATATACATAAATAAGAAGTAACAATATCTAAGGGTTATTTGCTAACAATCAGAAATATGAGTAAACAGGAAATATAATGAGACAGGAAAATGGAACTACAACTAGATAACGGGAACTGCAGCAAGACAAGATACTGTGTGCGTGTAAGTGTATATTTAGAATACATAGTTGGCATGTAGGGGTTTATAAGTCTAATAAGGCCGTCATAGATGACTAGCAGTCAAGAACAATCAGGAATAAGGCTGATAGTACAGTCGCGTACCAGCAGCTAGCAGTCACGACAGGGGGAAGGGTAAACTACATGTCTCCTAGTATTCTTCCACCCGATACGAAAAGCAAGACATAAAATCCAGTATTCAAGTCATGAAATCCAGTGTTCTAACACTACGTGTAATCATCAATGGTGCTAGTAGAACAAAGAATTAATTATCATAATATAAAGATTAAACTTGAAGTGCAGGTACTTGCCTGATGTTTGGATCCAAAACAGTTTTGTGTCTCGAGGAAATTCCAGAAATGACTCCGGATACTGAAATAAACATTACCATCATGCTCAGAAGATATCAAATAGCTAGAAACACCTGTCCTTGAGTCCAATTTGGAGACAAGGGCAGAAACGACAGTTTTGGGTCAAAACGGGGTCTACATGTGGGCCCGCTTTGCACCGAAAAATGTGTCAGGGTCAAAGGTCTCCAAATTCATCAAACTTAGTGTCAACAGGTCAGGAACGATGATACGAACCCAACGGAACTTCCAAAATTGGATTCCGATGAGCCAATCACGAAATCGCCCGTCGAGCGGGGCCTGTGGGGCCCACGACACGCGATTTCGTCAACGTTCTCAGAATCGAGCCAGACTTGACCCACAGGACCAGCGTATCGCTACGAGTCCGATGGCACAAGTTTCGTCTCGATCCGACGAGTGTACAAGAAGTTAGGGCATGAAACAGAAAAGGCAGATACGGGGCGGTGTCCGCGGATACGCGTTGATCCCGGTGTGCACGCACACCCGAATTGACTTTCGCAAAATCCCACACGTCCGTATCAACGCTGCGCACGTATCTGTGAAGATCGCACGCGACCAAGTCGTCCCGTTTGGCGGGACGTACTCAGTTCCGGGGTGAAACAGGGTCTGGTTTTTTCTGTTTTTGGATCGCGGTGTGCGATCACCACAGGACACGATGCCCCCGAGCAGTTTGTCCTGGCACCGAGAGGGTCATACAGGCTTCACAACGCAATTTGCGAAATCAAAAACAGAGCTACGAACAAAAAGTTACAAGTACCTGAAGGGGACCCGAAAACCGGGGTCGAATCGTGTCCGACACGTGTCCGACTCGTGTCGGACATAGGGAAAGGATTAGGTTTAGGGTTCAGGGAATCCGGTGCTGCGGCGGGGGCCGGCCGGAGGCTCGCCGGAGGCTCGCCGGAGGGGACTGGGCGGCGACACGACGAGGGCCGACACGGCATGGCGGCTGCCGGAGCGGGCGGGGGAACGATCGGCAGCGGCTGCGCGGGTGCTGCGGAGAAGAGAGAGGAGGAGGAGGAGATCGGGCGGTCGTCGGCGGCGGCAGCTGCGGGAGGAGGGAGGTGGAGGTCGGCGAGGGACGCGACGGCGGCGCGGCGTCGAGCGGTGGCGGCTGGTCTGGCGGGAGGTGACCGGAGAAGAGGGGGGTTAGGGTTTATATAGGGGAGAGGGGCCGGCCAAGGCGGGGGCGAGGGGGTCGTGGCCGCGGAGGGCGGGGCGAGCCGGGTGGAGCGGCGGGCGGCGCGGCCGGCGGGAACGGAGCGGGGAGCGGGTCAGGCGGGGTCGTGGGGGTGCTGGGGGAGAAACGGGTCGGCGGGTGCGGGCGGCTAGCGGGTCGGGTTGTCTGACCCGACCCGACCCGGTAATGGTTGGGGCTGGGCCGGCTGGGCTGTTGGGCCGGTCCACTGGGCCGGCCGGGCCTAATAATAATAATAATAATAATAATATAATAATAACAATAATAATAATAAATAATAAGTAATTAAATAAATAATTAATTAAATAGTTTTTAGGCATTTAAAAATAGGTCTGAGGCCCAAAAAATCCAGGAAAATTACCCTAAGTCCAGTTTTCCATTTTACACCCAAAAATATTATTTTCATAATATTTTAATATTATTTATTATCAATTAAAAATCATGTAATAATTCAAAACCCTGAATTTAATTACAGCAAATTCCCAGAAAATTCCAGAAAATTGTAAAAAATCCAATTTTAATATTTTTGAAAAAATCAATGGCTTACACAAGGTTCAGCTCTTTACTATCACGCGCATGGGTTGGCAGCTGTGACTCAAAGTTCAGCTCTCCACCAACGCACACGAGTACTAGCAGCTGTGACATCATGGACTCCACACAACACTAATAGACATATCGCCCCACTAGACCCCCAGCGGGCCGTACCCTCAGGACGATCCAAAAATCTCTTCCGGACCGAGCGATTCCCAGTGCCCCAAGAACCGTTTGAGAGACAAGACCTTGTGCACAAGTTGTCCGAGACCAATGCATGACATGAAACATCTAACAGATATAACACTACAATGCACAGTTCTGAGCAACAAACACACAAATTCTATCTCCTTATTCTTATTCCACATATCACATTCGAAATATAGAGACTTGCCATAAATCAGGTTGTGCAGTATAGGGGCGAAGAACATGCAACATAATTTGATAGCAAAAAGCATAATTCTAATACTTTAAGCATGCAGTTCATTTTTTTAGCTTATCTTTTTAGTGAGGCAATGTTTAGTAAAATAGAGATTCTTTATTAGGCATGCAGACTAAAGGATTCATCGAAGGGCCTAAGCCACTCGCCGAATGAACCGAACGAGAGGATGGGGAAGCCTTAAGCGACGCTCACTCTTTGGTTATGCGTCCTGAAAATACAAAAATACTTGGTTAGCATACTTCGATCTCTTTCCCTTACGATTCGAAAAGAACACGCAAGCGAGAAAAGCGAAATCATGAAAACCAAGTCATCGAAAGCAACTCAAAACACAAAGCAACACAAAACCAAGAAGCAAAGCAACCAACAAAAACTTTTGGACTTATTTCAATAGAAGCCGTTCGATCAATTCGAAGGGTTCATTGCACTTCGTCCGTGTTGATTTGGCGGTAAGGTTTTCCCGAGACTCGAATCTCAACCGAGTCAAAGTAGCAAGTGTTCCATAAGTAACCGTTCGGAGCGGGACGTTACAGAATCTTGCTTTGAGATTGTTGTACCCGACATTGCAGAGATCGTACAAAGATACGTAAAAATTGAAAGCATAACCGTTTGCTTCTCTTAATGGTCGTATGCAATCAGAATACAAACTAACTCTAAAGAAGTAAAAGTTCGCAAATGTCTCTAGCTATCGTAGTTGCTACCAAAGATAATACAACGAAGAATACAAGAAAGAAGAAAGATCACAGAATAATAAACCTCGTTGGGGTGATAAAAATTTTCGTTGCTTAAAGCAAGATTCGACCATCTTCGTCAATCTGCTCCTATGAACCAACAAGTTTAGATCAAAGAACTTCTGGAATGATCATCAATCTTTATTGGACGAAGACTGGGCTCCTTCTAATAAAATACCTCTTTGATTCTGAAAAACTGTTGATACTCCAAAATCACTCTATGTTCTCTTTGTGGTATCTCACATCTATTATATCCCTTGGGAGGAGAACACAGAGTCTTTATATAGAGGAGAGACACTTGGCAACCAACTCCCGCTAAAGGACACTTAGTCCGGAGATCATGTCTACTAAGTGGATCGGTTACCTGGATTACCACCACTTATTGTGAAGAAATCGTCCACTTATTGACCACTAATTACGGTAGTTAATGTCCGTTAAGCCCACTAAACGAGGAGATAATGGACACTTACACAATGTCGGTTATTTCCATGTACAGAGAAGCCTAGAAACATGTTTTCCACGAAAATAGTTGCCAGCGAAAACATATCATCTACACAGAAGTTGTTCTGCTAGACTGCTAAAATGCAGCATATATATATGCATTGTTCCGCTGGACCGCTGCTTCACTGCACGAGTTGTACTCTACTGGACTGCTGCTACTTCATACTAGGTGGCATTACATGCAACCAAACAGTCAAGGTGTGTAAAAGGGCGGGGGTCCGAAACTCGGTCAGGGCCTGGTCCTACCAAACCCAGTCCGGGTCGGCCCGGACCCGGTCAACGGACCGGCCCGCTCCGGCCTACTCCACACCCATGGGTCCCGGCAAGGTTGGAGGATCCGACCAGCAAGCCCGGCCCGGCCCGGTCTAGTTTTTTTTGGCCGGGTCCAATTCGGTCGACCAGGTCGGCCTTGCCCGGACGGGCCCGGTTCTGACACGGTTCTGACCGGTTAGGTTGAGTATTTTTTGATATATCCGTTAAGGGGTATTTTTACCAAAATATCCTCATTCTAGTGGTTATTTTTTGAACGTCTTAGGGGTATTTTGGTTAATTTGCTAAAAATGACCAAAATACCCATTATAACAACTCTTTCATGAGGTTATTTGGGATCATTTGGCCCCACAAATTTCTATAAATAGTCTATAATTCATGAAAAATAAATGCAACACAATTTCTTTCCTCTTACAAATTTTTTTCCCTCAGATCTTACAAATTTTAGAAGAAAGACAATTACAAAGTTGAGAAACAAAGCAATTACTGGAGTCCAATTTTTTT